>JADLZN010006898.1:12112-160196 GCA_018155175.1 Sinocyclocheilus anophthalmus | reverse complement strand
CAGAATTTCTTTTTTTGGGTGAACTATCTCTTTAAAGGAATGTTCCAGCTTAAATATTAAAAAAAAGCAATTTTACAATTCTGGTCAATAAAATGATAACTATATTCATATTATGCCCGTTGACTCGACAAATTGCTGATATTATTGAAAATAGGATTTACAACATATGCATATATATGGACATCAATAAAATTATTTTAATCAAATTTTTTTTTTGTAGAAATTGGTTCCACTGACCCTTTCTCTCAACAGGAGCAAAGATAAAGCCTGTGCTTTCATTGATGTGGTAAGTCTTCTTATCAAACTGCAGGGTGGGTTCATCCTCCGTGTCATTGATATTGACTTTAGCGCGGGTCACTGACCCCAGCAGGGCATACACTGGCATACTCAGTTCCACATTAAAGCTCTCAATGTTCTCAAAGACCTGATCATCGTTGATCACAATGGTGCACACCTTGGTGTCTTCTCTCTCATCAAACTGAACCTGTTGAACCACATTAAATAGCATTTGAATGTAGTTGACAATCTATCAATTCAAAGAGAATTTGAATATTTTAGAGAATAACACTTTGAAATAATATAGAATACATTAAAACGTACTTGTCCAGCATACTCAACATAGTCCTGTTGTCCGGCCTGAGAGCCCATGCTGGAAGTGGAGGTGGCCGTGCCTTGCTCAGTACGACACAGCACAATAGCATACTGGTTCAGATTGCCAGTCCTCTTCACTGTGACCGCCACGGTTCCATCTTTTTCACTCACATTGTAGCTGCAGACAGAAGACACACATTAATGAAAATGAGTTTCATTAATTTGTAATATTAACAGGTTGATTGGATGAAGACTCGAACTAAATTTGAGGCAGCCACACCTCTTGTGCTCAAAGCTGATAAGAGACCACTGGATGTGGAACACATTGTCAGTGACGATGTTGGGTTTGCTGTCCTTCACAAGGAACCTGAAGTTGTCCATGGTCTCCTGAACATTGTCCTCACTCAGAACGTATCGGATAAGGCCCAGGTTTATGTCAGCTGCAAGACAGAAAAAATTAACATTACATACGCCATATGTTCTAGAAGAATTTGATGCAGGCGTATTTAGTAGGTAACACCATGTGCACACTACAAGACTGAAGCTTGATATCCTGCACACATTTAGAGCCACTGTTTTTAGTTTTTGTACAAAACAAATCACAGACTATGTGCGACAAGATCATTCTCCTCCTCTACTGTGGTTATTATCCCAAAAAATTCATACTAATTTTTCATACTAATTCGATGCCAGAGTTGATTCTTAAAAATAGGTCATGAACAATATGGAGGAAGGCTTGTGGTTGTTTTTGCACAGGACAGGAAAACCAAACAAAAAGACAGTGGGTGACGTGGGCAGCAGTTTGATGTTTTTTTGGCTCTTAGTGGACCTTAGTCAGAGAATATCTAATTTGTTGTGGATTAAAAAAGCCTGTGTCTATCTGTTGACTATGCTTTAGGAGGTTTTGTTACAGAATAGCTTCAGCCTTGTAGTGTGCTCGTGGCTTTGGGAGGTGTCAGTAATACCTTGCGTGAAAGTGGTAATAGGTTTGCCAGGACTGAGTTTACTCTCCAGGAAGCCGTGTTTAGCTTCTGTAGTGATTTCATAAGTCAGCTGGCCATCATCTGTGTCCGGATCAATAGTGAGAAGGTCTTTCTTGGTGATCAGATTGGTGGCCTAGAATCCCATTTCACATCAAAATGCCATTCAGTACTTTGCTATGGAAGTGACTAAATTCATTCACTTTTGCACCAATGCAAAACAATGCCAGTAGGAGGCAGAAATGTACCACTGGGTGAATTCATTGAGCTCTTATGTGATTATAAATACAAAACAGTGACCTTATTTTCCATGTACTCCAGCCACTGTAGACCGAGGTTGGTGACAATACGAGGGGTCCCGTCGTCAACAGGTAAAATATCAATTTTAAACTTCTGTGGAGCGGCGGTGACAACCTGAAACAAAGGATATTATTTGACATTTACACAAAATGTAAACCCTCCTAGCTGATACAAACCCTGTTTCATGCATTTCCATAGTAGTAATTGCTTCTCATTTACCAACAATGCTCACTTTAATATCCATTCAATCCCAGATCAAACCTATTTAAATTCTGATGTGGCTTTCTAAAGTGCTGAGTAATGGTGTTCTTTTCTTAGCCTTCCTGATTAAACACTGTCATAGGGCTGCTATTTTGTCATCTAATGACAAGACGAGGTGTCCCTTTTTCAACATCCACTGAGAGACCATTTACCTCCCAGAGCAGCTGACAGCCAGCTGACGCAGCTAGAAGAGGAAAAAGCGACTGCTGATGGATGGAGTTATTATGATGGAAAGAGAGAGAGTAAGAGCTGACATGTTGCCTAAATGACTATGTTAAACAAATGGACAGGATACCTGTAGGCAGTGTTGGGGATAATGCATTACAAGTAACGCTAGTTACGTAATCAGATTACTTTTTTTGAAGTAACTAGTAAAGTAACGCATTAATTTTTAATTTACAAAAGAATATCTGAGATATTTTTTCAAATAAGTAACGCAAGTTACAATTTTTTTCAATTTATTGTTTGACAGCTCTCCTGTCCCCATGCTGAGAGAAACCAGATGTTACTGTAGCTCTAAAATAAATATGAATATGCATTATTCATCTGACTCACAAAAAAAAAAACCAACACTCAGATTCAGTATTCCTCAAAATGAATCCAAATAATGCAAACTAAGAATATGACGCAAACCTGCAATAACAATGTTAAACAACACAAATATCCTTTAATTTATTTAATCCCATTCTATTAACCAATATCTTTGATGATCCAATTCAACCATACTAACAAGCAAAAATTACTCTAGACAAACATATGTGTGTCTTTTTTATTGCTGAAGTGTGTTGCAAATATCTTCTTCTGGCATTACTGTACTTTCCCTGCAGCCTGAGGCGTATTCATTTCACTTTGGTTGTGAAAGGGCTTTTTACATTTGCCAAAAATATAACTTTTTTATTTTAAAAACAAACACGAAGTTGCAAGCCCTGTCCAGATTTAAAAAGTAACGCAAAAGTATTGTAACGCATTACTTTCAATAAAAAGTAACTAAGTAACGTTATTAGTTACTTTTTTATGGAGTAACATAATATTGTAATGCATTATTTTTTAAAAGTAACTTTCCCCAACACTGCCTGTAGGTGATTTATATTGTAATATATATTCATGTCTTTATAGATATAAAGTAATGAACAATATTCAAATGCAAAAACGTTTGTGTTCATACACTATCAGAAGAAGGGGTACAATTTATTAATGTTTACTAAAGTTTATTATGCTCACCAAGGTTATATGTATTATTTACTTGATTAAAATTACAGTAAAAACGGTAATATTGTGAAACATTATAATTTAAAATAACTGTTCCATGTTTAACTACTTTAAAAAGGATATACGCTACAAGCATCGATACTAGTTTTAGTGTTCATCATGGTCTAAAAAAAATTCAAATTGGTAGCGTATCAAGAATCATTGCGGATTATTTTTAGTTTTAGAAAACTGCATTAATTTTTGTGGAAAACATGGACACTGTCACTGATTATTAAAATTCCAAAAGAACATGAATTTTTTTAAAAATAGAATATCGTTGTTTCATTATAAATGTCTACTGCCACACTTGATCGATTTCATGTATCTCATTGATAAAATATGTCTTTAAAAAAATAAGATACTGATCTAATTTTTTGATTTTGAACAGTAGTGTATACTGTTGAGACCTTTCAATTGAAATTTCTTATTAAATGGTGTAAATTTACTACAGACTAACCTGTAGCAGTTTTTGGTTGCGAAATATATATTTTTTACATGTACAAATAATTTCCACAAGGAGATCACCCAGCAGCTCTCACTTAGAGGTTGTTTTTGAAAAAGCTGTTAGTGAAGCCAGCAGGGGATGCTGTGTGGGTCATAATGTCACAGTATAATGACGGGCCACTATGCTTTAAAAAGCCACTGTCCTTCAGATAACATGTTAATTTGAGGTCATGACTCTCAGTGGTCATTAAAAATTCCCAGGGTGTTTTTTGAAAAGAGTTGGGTATAACCCTGGCCAAAAGAGGAACATTTTCTCTCTGAATCAGCTCTATGAGTATTTCAATATATTTGGAGGACATTTTCAGAAATATGGCCTTCTACATACATTACTATTACTATAACACTGATGACAACTGGACACATGGAAAAACTCAAATAACACAGGAAGTTTACTGACCTCTTTTCCACCCTCTTCAATGATGAAGAACATGTTGGTACCATCACCGACAGTGAAGGTGAATCGGTCTTTGAGGGAGTTACTGCCATCATGGCTGTAACTGATGCGGTTCTGATAGATGTCGTCCATAGTGAAGGTGGTAGTCTGGCGGTAATGCTGACCATTACTTGTGCGCTCAATGGTCCCGTGTCGAGGAGCCTGAACGATAGTGAACGTAACAGAGTCCTCCTAACAGAGAATTTAAGGAAGAGAGATTGTCAAACAGGTCTGAAATTAAGTGAAATTGCCAGTAAGAAGTACATGAGCACTGACGTTCAATGTAGTGGATGTCAGTTGTGAGCACCAGAATATATAAGTCGAGCCGGGCGACAGTAATTTCCCTCTCGTTCAAAGTGTTCTGTAATCACTCTGGGTTTTCCATTTCAATCATGACAACTCTCTGAAGATTTTAACATGGTGATGGATATGACAATGCTAATGTATTTGGTCTTGGGGAATCGAATAGATCTGCTACACTGCTGACTGAATTGCGCTCTGTTGCGTTTAGTGCGTAGTTGTAGATTATTGGCTGCTGTGAGCAAGTGAATTCTGGTGCCATGATATGTAAAGACATGCTTGCGCTGCACCAAATGAGATTATAAAATAAACCACTTAAGACGAATCTTATACAGGTGGTAGCGGGAGGGTTTCAGAGAATCTCTGAAAGCGCGGTGCAGGAATTTCAAGTGAATGCTAGCCAGCCATATAATTGCAAGGCAGTAAGCTCATTGGCTGCATATGCAGCATGAACCAATCAGCTTGTGCCAAGTCGTTTAACTCTCTGAATATCATCAGTTTCATTAACAACCCATCAGCCTGCGCCATCTAGAGTTTCATGACCGAACTATATATATATTCATTCTCTCACTCACATCTAGTCTACTTAACTAGGGTTTTGGGGTCAATCCAAAGGACTGCATTAAACTCATGTGGGAGCAGTATACAAAACATTTTCACTGAATGTTACAAAACGGATTCTATTCAAAATAAATGCTGACACCTTTTATTGAACTGATTATCATCCAAAGAATCCTATAATAAAACAATGTCCCTCAAACAGTTTACACCAAAATATTAAAGCAGCACAACTGTTTTAAATCCAATTTGATAATAATAAACAGTTTCGTGAGCACAAAGACAGCGAGATAATAGATTTCTAAAGATCAAATCAATATAATTGTGTGGACAAAGCCTTGCATTTTAAAATATATTAAAATATATATAACAATTTTTTTTATTGTAATAATATTTCAAAGTATTACTCTTTTTACCGTACTTTTGATCAAATAAATTCAGCCTTGGTGAGAGCATACTGTAAGAAAAAAAATCGTACTAACGTACAACATTTAAATCCAAGCTTTGATGTAAATCCTTACGTTTGTTCGTTATAAATAAATAATAATACATGAAGCACAACCATGGCATAACTGACAGCACAGTTAGGGTAAGCCTATAAGCGATACCTCTGTGTCAGCATCAGTTGCCTTCAGCTCAAACTCAGTGATGGTCTTCCTCACTCCTTCCTGCACCCTCATCCCTGGCACCTGCAGGATGGGCAGAGGAGATAAGCTTACCAGCTGACGCTATTTTTCCGGTTCAATGAGTGACGTTAGATTAATGTCTGTGAAAATCGGAGGACAACAGCATAACAGTAATGAAATAATTAAATGCACACAGTGCTCAGTAATTGAATCCAGATATGAGCTCAATTGTTCTGCAGCACACAATCTAACTTCTCACTAAATAGGTTATCCTATCAGCGTTAAATGTAGAGAAACAGATAGACCATAAAGAAAAGTGGTTTTAAATCACTGACAACTAAAGTGAATTAGAAAAGAAAAACATCCTCAGTTAAAGTGCGAAGAGAACATAGACAATTTGTACATTAAAGGTGTACTTAGCAATTAAAAAACTTTTAATCCTAAAGAAATGAAGACATTTTTGAAAAGTGTGATTAAATCACATGAGATGACTCCAGCCATATCAATAAAAGCGGTTTTATTTGACACTGGAGTTGGGTCAATGAATTATAATCACTTTAGTTGTGTAACCACACTATTACTGGACACATCTGCTTATGGGATACATTAATCATGGCTAAGTTAAGCATTTCAACAATGGCATTGGTATCAGAAAGTATTGTTTCTGCATCCATGCCACTAGGTGTCAGTATAAAGTCTAAGACAACCGCCCCGCCCCCCGCCATATGAACTAATGCAGCATTAATAAAAATGCACCTTTAATTGAGCAGCACAATGCAAAACCAAAATGTATTTGCCCATCATTTTCCATTCAAAATGGCAGAAGAGTGTTTCCCGCTGAGAGAAAAGCCCATTGTAGGATAACTGTGTGTTCATCTCTTTCAGACACTCACTAGACAGCCTGTGTTTGTTCAAGCTCTTTCAGCCCTAATTAGTGTGTTTGAATTGTGAACTAAAAATGGGTTTATGTGCCCAGCGTAGTTATATAATGGATAAAAGAAAAAGAATATCGCGGATGAAACTAAATGTGAAGAGATGCCATGAAAAGGCTAGAGAGGGGAGAGGGTTGAGATTATGGGGAAGGGAGTACAGTGATGTGCTCAGTAGGACATGATGTGGACTTGAGGCGTGGAATTAAAGAAATAGAAAATCAGAAAGGGTGGGGCATCGTACGGTTTATATAAGTTCAGTTACCTGAAGAGGATGAAAGATATCTAAATCACTTTTATAACAAAAAACTATATTCATTAGCAGAACACTTGTTGCAGCTGAAAAATCACATGAATTCAAAATAGTTTGGTATTATTTTGTGCTCTTAGTACACACGTTCATCCCTATAGCATTTAGATGTATATATTTATATCCTATTCAATTATTGCTATATATTGTTTGAATTAGCTTACGTGGTGTTTATATTTCTTAGGAACTTTTGTAGTATCGTTGTAGTAACAAGGTAGATTAACATTTACAAACTTGTTCCGCTATTTAAGTTTTAAAGTGTACCCCAAGTTTTACTTGACTTAGAGACTGATTTTTTCCTTTCGAATCTTTACTATCAATATGAGGTATTATTTTAAAGTTTAAGTTTAAATGTAATACATTTCACATGGCATATTAAGTTGTTTTAAAACTTATATATCTTTGTTTAAACATGTATGGTACTTGAGCTAATAACTTGAGTCTTGACGAGGTACATCTCCACAGCAATATATATACATATGTATATGTAGTACAGCAACTTTTTGTCCCCAGCCTGAAATGTTAGTGGTATAAATGCTTCAAGAATAAACTTGTATGATGCATTTTCACTTTTGTGATGAACCAATTTGAGGAAATCTTGTTGTTGCAGTTTTGTGTTATTTTCATTCCGTTACATAACTACGACTGTATGGATCATGAATTATCATGTAGTTACAGGAGATTTGGACCCCCTACTGATGTAGTGTGTGACGACTGTGTAGTCGTGTATGCACCTCATGCCTCCAATCAGATATCCAGTGAATTGGTAAGTCGTATACAGAGTGCTTATTGTCTCTCTCTACCTGGTCTATCATGAACATAACAACACGTAATATTGCGGGTACACCCAACACACAAGTAGATTACATGCAGGCCAGGGTCTAGCCCGGGTAAACGAGCTGATACGTGTTCCAGAGCAAACGACATCAAAAAGAGCAAAACTCTCCCGTCACCAGCAAGCCCTAGCAACTTTCGTTTATTAATTCCTTTTGGTCTTGAAAATTAATAAATCTAAAACTCACTTGCCACGCCATGGTAAAGTAAATTATCCCACAGGTCAATTGATGAAAATGAATGAAATAAAAACAGCACTACAGCAGAACTTCCCACTTGACAATGACCATCGGGCCATAACAAGAGAGGGAACAGAAAAGTGGAAGAATATAAAAACCTGATCTTTTGTCAACCCACATGAACCTCATTACATGATGCACCTGGTAGAGATCTATAGGCTAGATACACTCTAAGGGTTCTCAGTCTTCATGTTGTGAACATGATTGTGCTTAGATATGCACATACTACTTTTTCTTTCACGCAAGGCATGAACTTGAACACTGGGGCCTGGCAGTTGTGGCCTCAGCTTTATAAATGAATGCGACTGCGGAAAAGGCCCTGTATCCAAGCCACCAGGAAATCCTGCAGCAACTAATCTAATATATATGTGATGACTCTCAGGATTATTCATATTTCTTCGAAGAGTCCACCAAAACCTAGTGAGTATGACAGCTAGTTAATGTGGTATTTGTGGGTTTGAATGTGAACAGACGAAAGTAATGTGAGTGTAACTTAGCCCCGCACGGCAGTAAGTGTTGCTGAATTAACAGGGCTATGACGTAACTGTGTCGACGTGACATTTACCCCAGTGAGTTTCAGCAATAGCCCCTCTCACTGTCAAATACATGCAACTTGCTGTAAAATAAAATGTAAACCTTATGCCACCTTAACAAAAACTAGGATCACTAAAACAGCCCACTTAGAGGGCGTAAATAAGATGTAATGCTGTGGAAGAATAGGCACTTTTGCAAACTGTAGCTTGCAAAGCAACAGCTCTCCATAATTTATACGTTAAACTACTCTTTTGATACTAAAATGCTGACAATTAAAAAGTACCCTACGCATTGGAAGTTACTTTAAGGGGGAAACCTCATGGTATATGTTACTTATTTCATTAATTCAAGGCATTAATATTTGCATACAAAAGGAGCAAACCACTGGCTCTGCACCCATTTACCTAAATTCATTACGTCCGACTTATGTGCCCTCTAGAAGCTTGCGTTCTGCAAGTGAGCATACCTTTGTTGCGTCTGGAACGGCGTATTATTGTGCCATCCCAAAGAAGCACAAAACCATTTGCCAATGGGGGTGCGAGAAACTTTTCAAAAGTAATCAGTGTTCACATGTTTGCTCACAGCTATTTCGTTTAATGCGTTTTGGATGTGGCGTTCAATCACTATTCCATGACGTTTTCCTAATGTGCATGTAATGGTATGCTTCTCAAGTCATGTAAATAGATATACAAAGTCAGGCTGATGCTCCATTTTGCCCAGCTTCCGAGGACGGGTGGACAAGATCAGCTTGCAAGCAAATCTCGGCGCAAAGTTCACAGACTTCAGGAACTGCACAGTTGCGTGCCAAAGCAGACAGGAATAGAATTAAGAGCACAATATGCTGATACCTTTTGCGCCCTCTTGTATGGAGGAACACAAAAAATTTTTTTTTTTGCCGTTGAATCTACGCATAAGCTCGCTATTTGGAGTAATCTTGAGCCTAATAACACATCCTATCGAATATATTTATTAAATTACTATAATTTCTTATATACCTATATCTTTAGCTACGATATATCTCAAAGATGGCACAACACAATGCGCTTTCATACTTTTCACATGAACTGTTCCCTCTGGTGGAATGAGCCTGCCCAAATTCACAATCCGCGCATGCTGAAGCCCATTAACTCCGCACATCTTCAAGAAAACGAACCTAAAAACACCATCTCTTCGCCGACACTTTTTATTTTGACCTCTAAAACTACTAGGGCACTTTCTTTCTAGTTTAAATTATACTTTATCTATCTATATTTACTCTTCTGTTTTTTATTAGAGAACACCAAACAAAAAAAATAAAAACACGCTAGCTTTCGATTTTTTTCTTATTCTATGTTATACGTTTTTCTTTGTTGTTGTGTGTGTGTGTGTATGTGTGGTCGGTCAGTGGCGAGTCAACATTGCTTTGAAAGTCAGGGAGGGGGGACAAACGTCCTAGAGAACTCAGTATTTGCGAGGTTATTTTATATATAAAAAAACCTAAATTTACTTTTACTTGGGGACTGGGTTTAGAGTTGAACAAACTTAATTTTTGCTTTTCAAAAATACATCGATGTACCAGGGGCGGCGCCAGAGAATTATGAACGCAGGTGCTGAGGGGGTGCTAGATCATTGACAGGGGGAGCTGGGCAATTCAGAGCTCCAGACTCATTCTTCCCACTGGTTGCTCTTTTGTGATTAACTTTCTCAGTTGGTTGCACCAGCACATTTTTTTTTTGCCTTACAACATGCTGTTAATCAATGCATGCTGATTAACTTTTATTGTAGTTTATAGTTAAATGGAAACGAAAGTAGTTAACATTCAACCTGTTCTTTTTCATCAGTACTATTATTTGTGATTTGAATTTTATGAACAGGAGTTCCTCTTTTGCCAAGTTATAAGCCGGGCTTCAGATGCTTTCACTTCCGATTTCACGATCTTGTCAGGTTTTACAATAAAATATAATTGTCTGTTTTGCTTACATCTACACACCTTTCACCTTTTAAGACAAAAAAAAAATGGATTCATTATTTTTAATTAAAATGCACAACAACAATAAAACAGTAAGATTCTATGACAAACTAGCTTACAAAAGGTTATTAATAAAAACGAATAAGATTAGGCATGGCCTACACGCTGTATTAGGTTATATAATGACTAATAAATTACAGAACGTTTTGAAAACACTGAGGAATCAAAAAAAAAAAAAAAAAAAGAAGGAGAGCTTCCATAGCAGAACGTGATTGGGTAAACAGCAAAGATAAGCTTTTCAAAATGAAAAAAAGAAAAGTAAAACTAAACTTGCTGCCAGTGAAAGTGCTTGCATGTTTTTTTTCCCCACAAGAATACCAACATGTTAACCTTCTCTGGTTTAAGAAGCAGTCTTTTACTTTACTTTAGCATGAAAACCATCCATCATTTCGCATATTTTGCTGAGTGCCCCCCTTCTGCAAAAGTATAGAAATATAACCAAAACAGGTTATTTCATTTTTATAATGAATAATAAAATAAAGGAGAACTCGCCCACTCGATTTTGTAATTTTCTTTAATTTTGTAGTCCGTATGAAAAGGTGTATTTCTATTAAAGGCACGTTCATGTGGAGATGTGGAGACTCTGAAAGCACTAGTTTATTAATAAATAATTAAAGTGTCTTCTTTTCCCCCCGACACGTTCATAATCACTTTGCCGGTGCTTTGAGGCAATTGCTTTATGCGCGAGCTTGAGCGCGGAATAGGCTCTAGCCTAATACGTCTGCCTATAGCCTATATTTAAGTATGGTTAATATATTATTATATTAATCAATTTAATATAACATGCGACTAGTTGACTAGAAAAATATTTAGTAGAGGGCAGGCCTACTTAGCACAAGGATGCTCTCCATTTTTTAAATAAAATGCTAATGACATTACGAAAAGTGCGACAGCTGCAAATCACGTCATTATTGCATTGCACGAGTTATGCATGCATAAGGAGTCAAATGTTGTTGTTGGTTTTTTTATCATCCTAATTAGATTTTGAAGAATGATTTGTTGATCTTGTTTTTAATTTAATACATACCTTTCACTATATATTTTTCAATTATTTTCAAAAAGTGGTAGGGACAATATCGACGCTGGCAAAAGTGGTGGGGACATGTCCCACCACTTATACCCGCCGGTATGTGTGTGGTGTATAATATTATAGTATCATATATAATATATATAATACACAGTAAATATTCTATATATATCTATAATATATATTCATATAAAAACCCTATGCTACGTGTACTGCGTTGGACATAACCGAGACGTGTCATTTGCACTGATATATTGTTGCTTTTTGTTAGTTTTGACTGATTTTTTTTAAAAAAATTGTCCTAATTTGTAAGTCATCTTTGGGATAAAAGCGTATGCAAATGACCTAAATGTAAATGTAATGAAATATGAGAAACAGGGAACTGCCAGCCCTTTTTAGTTGAAATACCACTGTGCTCCAGGTAAAAACAGGGCAGTTAGAGATTATTTTGTTACTGACCCGAGAGACCGATGTTTCCTTGACATTTTTGCAAAGCCATTTTAGTGTTGTGTGCGTCAGCAAATCATGTCACCCTGATAAGCAATCAGATAGTGATACCAAAGGTGCCAGACGAATCCCCTCTTTTGAGTTAAATCGGTCATAATGGTTTGCAAAAACACTGAGAATTTTTTGGGTAATTAATCTCAATTAGGGTGATAGCATTGAACTAACAATATATTATAATATTAATAATATATTACACGAAAAGGAGAATTTATTACAATTATTTATTTAACTGACCTTAATTTATAGAACAAGCTTATCTAAATTAAGAGTAACGGAATTTTTTTGTTACTATACACTGCTGCTAGTTGGAAGCTGAGTTACTGTTTTGATACGGAATAATTTAGTTCTACTTTTGATAAGTCACTCCTCCCAACAAATATGGAGGATGTTTGTCTCTACCTGGTTTGCTGGAATGTTCTAGATGGCCAAGCTGAGGCTGTTTGGTGATTCGGTAAATGAGTTCATCTGGTTCACTGTCCTGATCTGTAGATGAGAGCTGCAGTGTTGTGATCTTCTTCAAGGTGTTCTCATCCATAACCAAACCCTTATTAACCACCACTGTGGGAGGAAGTCTGTCCTCTGAGAGAGAGAGAGAGAAAAAAAAAAAAGATCTGAGGATGGTGTTACTTAAAATAACTTTCTTCATAACCTTCGAAACTGAAGTCTCGATGTCCAAAATAAGCATTCTTGGACCTCTAACCTAGACACAGTATATGAAGAAATGAAACTGGTCAAGACTCTGTTTCCATCGGATTTCCAAGTTGAACTTAAAAGAGAATGCTGTCCCTCCGTGTTCTCCCTTTTCACATGAAGTTTGTATCGGACTGTACTGTGGACAGACGTATATGGCACAAACCACCAGGAAGAACACAACGCATCTCTGCTTTAGAAATGGATGATTATGTATATGTTAGAAGGAAGAGCGGAAACACGAGAAGGCGGTCGAACGAGATGAAAGAGGCGAAACGAGAAAAAGAAGAGACAGCAACCTTTGTTGATGTCATCCTGGGTGAAGCTGGTGACAGGTCCTTTGACGGATATCTGAGCCTTGTTTCTGCCTGTATTCAGCAGCAGGGAGCCCACGCTCAGGTCTTTAGTGAGGGTGAACCGCAGCTTAAGGTTATCTGAATCTATGTCCGTCCCTTTTAGATGCTGCTCTGTGATCTTAGATGAGGAACCTGCCAGGAGGAATGAGCAATGATAACAGAAATGATACAGGCATTTAAGTTATTTATTAACATCAACTCAATCTAACTAGATATGAGCCTCAATTATTCACATGAAGTGTTTCAACTGGTGCATTGCAAGTAAGATCTGTTTAGACTGGATTACTGCAGTTGCTCTCAGAGTGTAAGGCACTTCTCTAGTTCACAAAGATGTCTGGCAGAGAGAGATTATAAGTGCATAATGCCATAATTTCGGTCTGGTCTGCACACAAAGCTGTTGAATGGTTTCAAAAGACTTTTATGTGCTTCTTTTATGTGAATTGTATGTGCTTCTCATCCATCTCTTTTCGTGTTTGACAGATGAAAAAATACGGGTTTGAAATTATATGAAGCTGAGTGAATGAAGAATTAATTTTTAGGTGAGATATTCCTCAAAAATGCCTTCTGGAAAGAATTATCAAGCTTTATTATTAATTTATTTATTTTTGGATATTTTAAGACTCATTATTAATAATTCTAATGTAACAAAATCATAAAGAAAACCACAGAACAATGTGGACACACTGACAAAAAAATATTTCTTACAATGAACAGTGTAACTTTTTTATTATTTAACAAAGCAGTGAATACTGAAAGAACAATTGCAATTTTTTGCATTTTTGCATTTTCATTGTGTTTTTGTCATTCAACATAATGAATTAAACTTAAAACATTTTATGTTACTTTTATGTTAAATTGCTTGTGTTTATCCTTATTTTAAAAATTCTTTGGACACAAGTAAGCAATAAATACATGTAAATTATTTAGATGCTATTTTCTTTATTATTTGCTATTAAGTACAGACATTTGTATATAACGCTGCTCATGGTGAGGGGTTGGGGCAGTAAAGGGATGCAATGGATTTTTTTGTTTTAAATGAGAACACTGGCAACTCATTTTAGAAGCAGTTAAGAAACTAAATATTTATTTTGTACGGAACTGTGTCTGATATAATGACGACTACTAAAAATAAGCAACCTAACCAATCAGGGATGCTTGGAATGTGTGCAAGGACAATGTGACAAGTTAGTTGTATCTTTGAATTGACTGCATATCGTGTTAGTCCTATGTTGATTTAGTGTACTATATGGGCGCCTTCTCTCTTCAAAAGTAGCCATAGTCTTTGAACTGCTAGGAAGTCGGCTTCTCTGCTGTGTGTAATGCTATATCTGTTGAAATGAAAAACTGAGATGTCTGTCAGTCCCAGAGCCAGTGCCATGTGGGAGTGTAGACCGTAATGCTCATCGTAGAACATTCCCTGGTAATTCAGTGACGGTGGAGCCTTGCTGAAAGAAACCGACGCCCGTGATTCTCACAAGGTGCTCCTTGCAAGAGTAGAACTGCCTTCTGCGTAGCTTTCCTTTTGAAACACATACAGAAATATTGCAAAGAAATGAACATTGATGCTACGTTCCTTCTCATTTTTCCATCAAACACAGAATAAACACACATAAAATGAACACACATCGCTCTGCTTCCCATTTGACTCTCTAGTCAAAAGCAGAGGCACAATGACAAGAACATCAATCAGTCACACAGGAGCCAGCCGAGGCAGTCATGTGGAAAATAATGGATGTTTTCTAAAGGCTGCCCATGAATGAGCGACAGAATTGGGAATGGAGTGGGCATATGAAGAGAAATAGAGAGAGAAGGACAGCCACTGACCGTATGAAGGCTTCTTGATGAGGGTAAGGAGAAGCTCATTTTCAGGTGTGTCCGGGTCCAAAATATTCAGGGAGGAGTTGGTAATGATCACACCGGAGTTCTCCGCCACTTGGATGCTGTTCACTGAGATAATTGGGACTCTGTCCTCCTTGGTGTGCTAGAAACAACATCAAATAACATCTCATATATAAACCTGACAAGTCGGGAAAGAGAGACAGGAAAGAGAGGGGAATCTGGACATGATGCAGACTAGCTTTGAATTTGCATCCAGGTGAGCCAGCGGCTCCAACTACTTTTAAGATACTGCTAAATTAAGAAAAATCAAAGTACCCGTATGTCGTCTAAAGTAACAGCAAAAGGGATTCTGAAAATGTAGTCTGGAAACCATTCATTAAAGAAACACCATCCAGTTTTAAGCCCAAAAATTCTTTTTTTGTGTCCGTACACTAGGGTATTCGTGCAGTGCACGTGATGTAAATACTGTCAATACAATAGAATGCGGATTTTTTAGAATTGTGCGTACTTTGTACATTCAGCTCGCATATTCGCCTTGAATTTTTTTCCGCTAATTTTGTTTGTCCACAAGGTGGCAAAACTAACTTGGACAAAAAACACTGAAGACAACAACAACAATAGACAGCGTTTATATTGAGGGGGTTAAAAGAAACCCCAAAAACTCTAACATTTTTAACAGTTTTAACTTCTGGAAAGGAAAATACACTGGACAACGAAGAGACCTTTTTAGTGCAAATGTGTTGACAGCCTGTGTTAACACTATCAAATGGACTACACATTCGGCTGTACGCAATAAAGTTTCGAAACAAAATTAAAGTATAATTTTGGCTTTAGTGTTTCAACTATACCTGGATGTCTATGGTGATATCAAAAGCCTCAGTTTGACTAGACCCATCACTGATGTAAAAGCTGAAGACATCCTGGCGGATGTTGGCTTGGCGGATGTTTTGAACATAGAAGATATGGTCTGAAGTGAGGTCTTCTATAGTGAAAGGGACGTCAGGGCTGATCACGCGAGATCCACCAATCGCTGCTGGACACAAAGCACACATCTCAATGTGCTGAACAAACAACACTTTGTTCTGGAGACTGCTTTTTACTGGGAATAACATTTCTGAGCCTAATATCTAAACAGTTGATCTCAAAAACAACAAACAAGCAACTTTCTAGACAAAACACAAGAGAAAGCGACTGTCAGTTGCAAGACAAGAAATCGCTAATATTTATGAATAAATGGCTGCGAGGACCAAAAACAAACCCAAAATCATGAAAATAAAACAAGTGTTTTCTTAAAGTAGATGCATCAAAGCAGACATCAGAGTTTGCATCTGTTTTGGATGAAAAACTCAATTTTGTACAACTGTCGTTGGGTGTTTATGTTCCACCATGATCTGCATCTCCTTTCATCTTCCCCACTCAAACAGGAAGCCTGAATAAAGATGACTGCTTCAATCTGAATTTCACAGATATACAAATCTCTATTACAGCAAATGAGCGCTCTCCTCATGAATAAAATGACGCCATCAGCAACTGCTGAAAAAAAAACCCCATCTGCCCTTAAGTGACTGGGAAAAGGAAGCTAACAATCTAAGATATATTACACAAAGAGATAGCTAAGAGATTTACCTTGTTTTGTGTTCTCAATGAAACCATACTTCGGTGGGCTGATCAGCCACACCAGGAGGTCCTTTCTGGGTGTGTCTGGGTCAGATGCAATAAAGTGATTGGCTGAGAGCTGGACTCTCCCTCCTTCTTGAACCTATCCACAAGAAACACCGTAAAGAGTTTGGAAAGGCTGAAAGAACCAGATCTAAAACTAGTTGACTGGTGAAGTGGGAACCGTTCTCACCTTAATGCCGCTGTGGACCGTGACAACAGGTGGCTGTCTCTGGGTAGACGTGATGGTTATAGTGAACATCTGGTTCTCCAAACGATTGTTCTCACCATCATAGACGACATAGTGGAAAATATCAGTGACAGGCTGGTTACCCGTTTCAAAGGATGTAACATACCTTTAAAAAACAAACAAAAAAGAACTGTATCATATTTCATCATTTCTCAGCAGGGCTCAACAATTTAAAGCAATTAAAGAAGCTTGTGTTGTAATGCATGGTGAGTCTCCCCAAGCTTTTCAACTCGCCACACATTTTACATGCCTCATTTATATTAACATAAGCTGAACTAGGAAGGACACATTAATACTGGTAATGACTTAAAAAAACACACTGAGAAGGACCAGACCACATATTGAAAATGAAAGCAATACTATTTAAATTCAATTATCGTAAAATAAATGAAAGAGAGCTGCTAAGAATATAAAATACATCTGATGCAGGCAGGAGTTTTATAAAACTAAAACCATAAAAAACTTAAAACCTGAAATAAAATAAACATAAAAAATAAATTTACTAAAATAAAATTACTTAAACTTTAAAATTAAATGAAAAACAAAAATCCAAAAAATAAAAACTAATGCAAAATATGAATAAAAATATAATAGTATCTCAATGATAATATAATGACATATTGAGGCAGGAGTTTACATGATTTTTGCGTGTTGTTGGGTCTCTAGTTAAAGGAGGAATATCACCTCGTCATCATGGTCTGTTACAGCCTTGGTTTTTGGTGAGGTCCCATAAATCGTACAGAACCTAACTGCATATAAATTATTGTCTCATCGGGAGATTATCATTTCCTACAAACATTGACAGTTACTTTTAGATAGTGTATATACCAGTTTTAACTTTATTTTCAGTTATGAGAGAACATGTCATTCCTTACAATAAGCTAATGCGAACGTCTAGTGATGGTAATACTGCTCTTTTCCGACAAGCCTCCATTGAAGCAGGGCCTTAGGTGCGTATTGGGGCGTAACCTTGACCCTCCGAAAAAGACCTGCCACCGTGATGGAGGTAGTTGGAGATTCCCGTCGTCACAGAGAAAGTCGCTGGAGTCCTCCTCCGTGGGAGACCCGCATGCTCATGACTGCAGAATCGTTTTATCCTGGTGACGTCACTGGGGAGGTGAATGGGTTCCATAGGGGATAGGAGGGTTTTGATGGAAATAAAAAGCAACTGAGAGCAGAAAAGAAGATAAGAAGGAACACACAAGTGAGGGAGAAACCGCAGAAAATGCAGTACCTACCATGTTGACCATTTGGACCGGGGAGCCATAGGGAACTCTAAGGAGGGTACCGTGTATGGGGCCCTCCACCAGATCAAACTCAGCTCTTCAGGGGCCGTAATCAGCATCCTGTCACTGCCAAACGGTAGTTCCCGCCTATATGACAAGAAATACAAATCCACGTAAGAATAAAAGGCGAAATATTATTGTTGTGTTGCGACTCGCCACTAGTGGTGTGGATGTAGAATAAGGTTTGCGAGAATAGGCTCTATATTTGCACACTCTAAAACGTCGTTTTTTTCAATGTCGCAAAAAAATGTGTCATTTGAAAAGTGGCAATTATTGACTAGCATGTGATATGATGCCCATCCATGCCAATTAGGAAGCAATGGATTGTTATTTAAAACATTTTTCAAAAAGAACTAATCAGTTCTTTGTAACTCTAAAACTTTTTACTGAGGTACAAAAACTTTTTAAGACACTGGACTGGGCCTTTTATATACTTATTCCTTTCACAATGGATAATTACTTTTTAGACAACTATAAGCTGACAAACACGTGTTCTTACCTCATGGTTGCCTGCAGCCGAGATCTGACGCTCCAGCTACTCGGATTTCCAGATCTAGCCTTGACGAGAGACGGTGGCGCTGCTGAGTATGATGGCCAACAGCCGTGATAGCAAAGTCCATCTTGGAGTGGTGTGCTCTCACATCAGCACTGACATTAAGAGAGGAATAGGAAATAAGTCACACATGCACAAGACCACTGCTGACCTTCAGGACAGTTCGGTTCTTCTGCATTCGGCTCAAGACTAGCCAGCAGATGAATGGAATAGACAGATGAGAGCGGAAAGATAGGTAAAAACAGAAAGACGCTATAAAGGACATCTCAATCCTCAAGCGACGTGAACATTTGATTGTGTAAAGATACAGTGGGATAACTTGCCTTAAGTAACTATTCAAGACATAATATTATTTCTTAATAAAATGGCAGGCAAAGGAAAAGATCCATTTTATAAATGCGAAATCAGTCTTTAGCTGCTGTATGCCTTCAATAGCTCAAGTAGTTGTGGGACATGTTATTAAGTATATAGATAGATATATTATATATATATACTTATAGGTTGTGCGTAGTTGGTTGAAAATGTTGTAACCATGGGTATGGACTTGTGTCCTCCAACTTAACACTTACTGTCTGTGAGGTGGCACTGCATTGATATTCCTGATATTCTGGTGAGGGGTTTGTTCTTAACCTCTAATATTTAACCTTAACAGGACAGCTTCTCTTTGGTGACATACTATATGCAAGACTTCTCCAAACATTTAGTCTGCTTAAACCTGCCCCTGCAAGCTCACATTCATCTGCCTCCACCAACTTCATCTGAACGGGAAAAAAATATTTCACTCTCACGTGAAATTCTTGACTACTGTAATTTCGGCCACAAAAATTCGCAGAAATAAAAAAGGTAAACGCGACTGCACATTTTTGTATTTTTATAAAATGTTCTAGTTTAAGCTAGAAATACAATAAATGAGTTTGAAAATTCACTATTGACTTACACTACATTAAAAAGTAACTGTCAGGAATGCTAAAACATTCATATTTGCATAGAGAATTGTGAATGGTCTTGTCTTTCTTGGATTTACGTACAGTAATCATCGATAGCCTCCTTGTCTACTTATTTTAGTGATTCTACTGTGCATCTGAAAACAAAACACAGTTTGAGTGTCAAAAAACTGCAGACATTGCTTTTACATTTCCCAAAAGACGAAAATGAATAAAACAGAATAGTGGTGATTTGGTATTAAAAAAGGATCATTCATATTCCTTTATGATGATACAAGTAGCACAAAAAAAACTATTTTTTGTAAGGGTAGAAGAGAAGAAATTGTTTTCAAAATCAAAGTTACAATTTACATATTTTAAATGTAAGTGAGACAAAACAAAAACCTTATTCCTGTTAGAACAATGAAAAAGAATAAAATGAAAACAGAATATTTAAATTTAAACTGCGCATGTTAACAGATAACAGCTGAGGTGAGATTCTCGTTCTCAAATTTTATGACGCTGTTGTTGTTTTCCTTCAGTTGAGTATATGTATAAGTTAGGAATAAAAAGCTCCTTTAGCATAGACTTCTGATGCTGCTGTTCTTCTACACTCTGTTGTTACTCTCCATCCATTACTAAAAGCATTAAAAGGAGTTTGTCTGCCCTACAGTGCCCTGTTTCCATCCAGACACAGAAGGGCATATGAGCAGTCACAGCTCTGATTCATGGGCACTGCGAGAAGAAGATGGATGCACAGTCGTATCCTGCTGTCAGGTGGAATAAAGCATATGGATGGACATCAGAAAGAGAGAGGGAATCATATTCCCTCTTAGGAAGAGAAGGTCCCATAAATAAATAATAGCAACACACCAGGGAATGTGGGATCAGAGGCACAGAGGGATCTGTCTATGGTGTTTCAGAGGAAGAAATGAATTCTGGGTTTGCTGGAAGCGTGTAAGGTAAGGGAGAATAAGGCAGAGTCGCAGGGTGGGTTACAGAGGCCAAAAGTGATTATACTGTATACCTGTGAAATGGAGGCTCACTGACTCTGGTAGACCTGCAGCAATGAAACAGTGTTAGTGGTTACTTTCACAATCAACTGCTAACAAATCACAATAATTAGAGCGCAGGGTGAGAGGTTATTTCATATTTAAACAGTTCAGCTGGAGAGGTGAGTTTTACAGACTTATGCATCACTAACAATACCTCAGATGTTGGGTTTGACAGCCCAGAAGCACCAATTAGCATCAGATTAGTACTAAATCAACAGTGTGCTGGCATATACTCTAATTAACTTCCCACACAAACTGTACACATTTCAAATTAATGAGCGTGTCATTATACTACTGTGTGCTACTATTGTTACAAAAACTGCAATTAGAAATGTTTAAGGACTAAAATTTCTAGTTGACTCAAAAGATCTGTAAATGAATGAATCTGAGTGGTTGCATTCAGGTTTGGGATTGGAAGGGTTTATTTAAGATACAGTAAAAACCCAGTTAATATGCATGACTTACAGTGGGGAAAAAAAGTATTAGGTCAGCCACCAATTGTGCAAGTTCTCCCACTTAAAAAGATGAGAGAGGCCTATAATTTTCATCATAGGTATACCTCAACTATGAGAGACAACATGAGGAAAAAAAATCCAGAAAACACATGTAGGATTTTTTTTTTTTTTAAAGAATTTATTTGCAAATTATGTGGAAAATAAGTATTTTTGTTTATTTTTTTTTTTTTTTTTTTTTTCGGTTCAATTACAAAATTTCATCTCAATACTTTGTTATATACCCTTGTTGGCAATGACAGAGGTCAAACGAACAAGGTTTTCACACACTGTTGCTGGAATTTTGGCCCATTCCTCCATGCAGATCTCCTCTAGAGCAGTAATGTTTTGGGGCTGTTCGCTGGGCAACACGGATTTTCAATTCCCTCCAAAGATTTTTTTATGGGGTTGAGATCTGGAGACTGGCTTGGCCACTCCAGGACCTTGAAATGTTTCTTACGAAGCCACTCCTTCGTTGCCGGGCGGTGTGTTTGGGATCATTGTCATGCTGAAAAACCCAGCCACGTTTCATCTTCAATGCACTTGCTGATGGAAGGAGGTTTTCACTAAAAATCTCACGATACATGGCCCCATTAATTATTTCGTTTACACGGATCAGTCGTACTGGTCCCTTTGCAGAAAAACAGCCCAAAAGCATGATGTTTCCACCCCCATGCTTCACATTAGGTATGGTGTTCTTTGGATGCAACTTAGCATTCTTTCTCCTCCAAATACGACAAGTTGAGTTTTTACCAAAAAATTTTTTTTTGGTTTCATCTGACCATATGACATTTTCCCAATCCTCTTCTGGATCATCCAATTGCTCTCTAGCAAACTTCAGATGGGCCTGGACATTTACTGGCTTAAGCAGGGGGACACGTCTTGCACTGCAGGATTTGAGTCCCTGGCGTTGCAGTGTGTTACTGATGGTAGCCTTTTTTACTTTGGTCCCAGCTCTCTGCAGGTCGTTCACTAGGTCCCCCCGTGTGTTTCTGGGATTTTTGCTCACAGTTCTTGTTATAATTTTGACCCCACGGGGTGAGATTTTGCATGGAGCCCCAGATCGAGGGAGATTATAAGTGGTCTTGTATGTCTTCCATTTTCAAATAATTGCTCCCACAGTTGATTTCTACACACCAAGCTGCTTACCTATTGCAGAATCAGTCTTCCCAGCCTGGTGCAGGTCAACAATTTTGTTTCTGGTGTCCTTTGACAGATCTTTGGTCTTGGCCATGGTGGAGTTGGAGTGTGACTGTTTGAGGTTGTGAACAGATGTCTTTTATACTGATAACGAATTCAAACAGAAGCCATTAATACAGGTAACCAGTGGAGAACAGAGGAGCCTCTTAAAGAAGAAGTTACAGGTCTGTGAGAGCCAAAAATCTAGCTTGTTTGTAGGTGACCAAATACTTAATTCACCGAGGAATTTACCAATTAATTCTTAAAAAAATCCTACAATGTGATTTTCTGTTTTCTGGATTCATTTTGTCTCTCATAGTTGAGGTTTACCTATGTTGAAAATTACAGGCCTCTTTCATCTTTTTTAGTGGGAGAACTTGCACAATTGGTGGCTGACTAAATACTTTTTTGCCCCACTGTATATAACAGATTGTGAATGAAATTTAAAGTAACTGTTTTCTATGTTAATATTTTAACATGTAATTTATTGCTATGATGGCAAAGCTAAAGTTACTCTTCTTGATAGCACATGATCCTTCAGGAATCATTCCAATATGCTGATTTTGTGCTCAAGAAACATTTTTCTTTTCATGTAATAATGCAAAGACTAACCTGTAAATGAGTACTGATAAAGCTCCTGAAGGTGGGAAGGAGCTTGAGGTGGTCTGTAGATAATTTTGCCACTGTCTACATCAGCCTGGGTAAAGAGACGCACATGATGGTAAGGTCTATCCCTGTGCTCCAGCATACCTGAAAGAGGAGAGTGACATCATCATATTAATATTAATATTACAATCAGTTCAGTATTAGAAGCTAAGAAATTAAATGAAATAGAGATTGTGGGATAAACATTGTGGGACTGAGTTCCTTATGCATAATTTACACATTTACACATACATCTCAGTGGTGATGTCTTTATTAAAACAGATGAAGATTAAGTCAGATTTCTTTTGCATAAATTAATAAATATTCACGAGGTACGTCACAGCTAGCATCTTTTTTTCTACCATTTCTTCTATTCTGAGAAAAGATTTATGACTATTCTATGACTATGTTATTTAATCCAAATGAAACGTCTAATCCACGAAAGGATATGAAATATCTGTGACACTGAGCAACAACCACATATGAAGTTTCTCATAATGATCTTAGACGTGAAATGTCTACCCTTCCAGTAAAGTCTCGGCAAGTTTCCTTTGAAATCCTCTACTCTCTGTTTAATGGTACAAAAAGGAGAACAAAACAAAACTATCAGGCTTCCATTATGCCTGTAAGTGTCCTACTCCTCACCCCATGACAATAATGGAGGTTTAGTTACCGTGGCCTGAGGTAAGCTCTTGGTGATGTTGTAGACAAGTTGTCGTCTGGGAGGCTTCAGAGTCAGTGTGAAGGAGAGAGCGACGGAGATGATCACAGTCACGCGATCTGTTCCAGTTGCTGCACACACACATACACACCAAAAACCATTATCACTGTCTGATGAATGACGAACAGTTGGGAGAGCATATGCATCTGCAGGACAGTCAAGGGTTTTTAATGTTTTAAAGTCTTTATGTGCCCAAGGCTTGATTTTATATATATATATTTATATATATATAGAATTGTATAATAATATATATATTATATATACATATATATATATAATAGATATATAAACTATATGTAAACTAATGCATACGTAAAATAAGAGGGTTTGTAAATTTTTTTTAGAATGTAATTTGTCTTTTTTCACATACAAGGTTTTTTTCAGGATTCTTGAAAGAATACATTTATTTTAAAATATATTTTTGTTGTAAAAAATGTAAACAATGTAAGTGTCCTTGCCAAATAAAAAGTATTAAAGGGTCCTATTATGCTTTTCAACTTGTTAGTCTGTAAGTTGCATGTTTGACGCATATAAAAAGATCTGCGCAAGATACAAAGCTCTCAAAGTCACTTCAAAAGGAGATATTTTCGAAACAGACAATCCCTTTCAAAAACTACACGAACTGACTCGTTTGGACTACCAACGCATATTTCGGGATTTGTGATGATCACAAATACTGATGAATGTATGAGCAAGTGTAGGATATCAGACCGAATCAGACAATCTAAGATTTGGGCAAACGAGGATGGAGGCACAGGAGACAAAAAATCCACAGAGGCCCAAGACAACAGGATGGCATAAATCAGACCCCAGCCTCTCTGAAGCAAACCTAAACCTAAGACCCTGTCACAGAACAGATTTCAACATTAACACAAAAGAACACATTGACAAGTCCAAGGAGATTGTCAATGTGGGCAAGTTATCTGTTTATAGAGAATAATGGCTAAAAGAGATGACCGCAGACTATCCACGATAGTACTACGCAGTCCAAGCATCTCTACATTGACTTCCTCCACTTCACGACAAAGAACAGACTGTCGGAAATTCCTTACAGACATTTTAATCTCTGGTCTTCATACATTCACAGGATGGCACGGAAACTGCCTTTCCATGCACTTAAATGACACTAAAAGGACTCGAGCAGCTAACCATTGCTATATATCTAACCCCAAATCATGTATCTAACCCACATGTTTAACAATCATGCCTTAATCATTTATTGTGAATGTATTTCAAATAACTATTGAATAGTTTATAGGATCAATTCATGTTTAGTATGTGTGTTTGAATCTTCATGCTTATAACGTTTCTTCCGATCAATTCTTTGTCAAATGCATCATATTCTTGTTACAGAAATCATGTCCAAAATTATACTCTACCAGAGCGGGAAAAACGCAAATCATGTGAATGATGAGATAACAGTTGATTTATGAAGGGGAAGGAGAAACATTGCAACACCCCGAGCTAAAATTGGTCGAGACACCATTTGGGGTGTGTTAAACAGTCCAGTTTAAATACTCAAGACACCATCAAAAATCTCTCTTGGCTTTTGGGGCTATTGGTTCTCTTATTCAACCCCCTTCTTACCTCTCCTCTTTAGTCATAGCTTGAGCTTATGCTTTTAATTCATGCTTCTTCTTAGTTTTGAGCGTTGCTCTGGCTTAAGACGCCAGTCCTCCAAACCATGGAGAAACTCCACCTGGTCTCATCAAACTTTACATCTATTTCTATTTCTTTAGTTTTTTTTATTTTCCGTTGAGAGTTTCGTGTGTTCTGAGTTAAGTTTTGCCCAACGCCGTGTCTCTGAAAGAGTGCTGTCTAAACTTCAACTGTAGACCACAGCTCCGCGTCGCCAGCCATCGCCCAATCACTGGCTTCCCAAGACTAAACCTCCAGCCAATCAGCAACCTCGGGAAACCCTTTTCGGCAACCAGACAAGGAAGGAAACCCCACATCACAGGAAAGCAAGTACCCCAGATTCTAAACTGAATTGGTGCAGTTAATCTAAATTTTAACCTCATTGAGGAACTCAATTCAAGGGATAATTAAGTGATTGATGGTTGTTCATATCTATACAATGGCACATATTGCTGTAAACATGGGATTTCACATTTTCATTCTCTCAAACTAATTATTTCCTCACTTTCTCTATTTCTGCAACTTGTGTGAATGCGTGTATTCATGTGTTAGATTAGTTTATATGTCTTCGATTTATCCAATAAAGCCTCATTTATATTGAAAAGAGAAGTATCTTGTTTTGTGCTCACAAGTTAATGTCTTAATCTGCCGATCTTGTTACATATGCTAAATTAATAGTGTTTTCACTATATTTTAGATATAAATATCCATTGCAGAATTGATGTCATACGGCTCGTTCACTGAATTGCTGGCCGTCTCAGTGATCTGCCGTAAACAGTGATTCTGTCCTAATTCTCTTACATATTAATGGTGGAGTCCCCTTTAAAAACTTAAATTATTCCCTTTGAGCTAAATTATCACTGTTTCCCTTACAACATGGTTGAGGTGCACTAGAGAAGGCAACGAGTGTTATCACTATGTCTGAGATCCGCTAGCTTTCCCAAGGCAGACGAACTTAGAGTGCTTACAATCATCCGGGTTTATATTGCGCTCAAATTGATTTGATTTTGACGCAATATTTACACTGAAGCTCGCAGGCTATGGTAAGGGGCATGACATTTCCACACACTGGCCCAGCTAACAATCACAACACACACCGGCCCAGCTAACCAACCACAGATATTCGTATTTAGCATGTAATGGACAGGAATATTCCAGGTTATGCAAGATGGGGGAGAGGGTTGTTAATAAGTAAAATATTGTGAAAAAAAATATGTTGTTTTTCGACGACGGTAGTATGAGAGCGGGCCTAGTACAACCCCAAAACAAATTCAAGACTTTGTAATAGAGCATAATAGGACCCCTTTAAAGGTATACTTCATCTACCCATTTAAAAAAAAACATATTGACCCCAACTTTTTAAACAGTAATGTATACCCTATATTTCTCACCATTAAACTGGGGAATGAGAAAGTATTTTAACAAAGGAAAAACAAAACTTGACTAAGAAGACGTTTCAATTAAAAAACAGGTTCAATACTCTAAATGTTAACTAAAATCTAACATGACATAATTATTCAGTCTTTTCATGCCCTGCTGTTTGAATCTTACAGTGATCTGCAGGTCGGCTCCAGGCGAGAGCTGAGGCAGGCCGGGGGTCTGAGGCATCACTCCTATAGTGAAGGTCTGTGCATCACCCAGAGTCTCTGGATAGACCTCACTTGAAACCTGCCAGCAAAAGCACACACACCCATGCATGAATAGACATTTATAAATTAAACAGATACCACCGTAAACATGCACACGTTCCCACTAGAAAATATAATCTGTCTAAAAAATGTATTTAAACATTTCCGAGACAATAATTGGCAATCATTAATGTACTACATAACTAAAATCACTCTCAATATACATATTATTCTTGAGGTATTTAAATAAATCTGTCATCAATTCTAATACAAGTTTATTTCAACAGTGACATCTTGAGCAGACACCTAACAAATAGGCTGAAGCACTTCACGGTCACAGAAACACTCCTGAGGATATAAACTAAACTGTGTCGAACCATTAAAAGTCTAATCTTATTTAATGAAGTCGTGGCGCAGGGTGCAGCCGGAGGCAAGACGAGAGGAGAAAAGAACAAGAAGAAAAAGTAATTTTCTCGAGGATGACAAAAAACTGTTGTGTCAAGAGTCATTAGGGGTTTAAGCTGATGAATTGAATGTGACTGAATGTCCTTTAATGCTGCTTACACTGATTTGAAACTGGATTTGAAGACAAATTAGCTCATTTATACCCAAGTAATGCAGTGAGGCTGGTGAAGGAGAAGTAGGACAGATGGACAAATTGGCCTAAGAGTGTGAAACAGAGCTGAAGTAAAATGGAGAAAATAGTCCAATAGTGCGAGAGAGGAACAATGTGTTTATCTCTCTAAGAGGTTTGTGTTCGCTTCGTGCATCACTTGTAACAGGAGATACGCTGATCTAAAAGTCTGATGTTGTGTGTCTGAGAGAGAAAGAAAAGTTCTGTTCAGTTTGGGGTTGGCAGGATTTTTTTATCATGCTTTTGAAATCAATTTTGTGCATTCATGTTATCAAAAATACAGAAAAACTAATATTGTGAAATACTATGACAAATTATTGTAATAAATACCGTAATAAATATTATTATTACTCAAACTTTTGTCTGGTGCTTTGAGCATGAAAAAGAGTTTAACAGTGACTGGTGGATGTGTGTTTGTTGAAAGGTAATGATTTTTGTTTTAAGTGGGCCAATCAACAGAAAACACCCTAATGAAACAGAGTAGAACTTCTACTGAACCCCTGTCATTAATTAAATGCATATCAATATATAACACATAAAGAACTATTTCTAACCAGCCAGAAGTCAAGTGACACCTATGGCTCTACATACTCAGCCGAAGGGCTCTTGTCAACACAACAGTATTTGCCTCATGTTAAATTTAATGCTCACTGTGTGTGTCTCACCTGAAACTGAAAAGTGTCTCTCTGTGTAGCGGATCCATAGTGTCTGTACCAGACAGTCCCTTCATTAACATCTTGCTGTGTAAATGAGCTGGTTGGTGTGGTATCTTGACCATCTGGGAAGGACTGCCATGCCTCCACAGGACCATCAGCAGGCATAGACACCAGCACAATCTCTCCTAGACACATAAATCACATTTTACCCTAGTTCATGGCACTGAATTGAGTTTAGAAAGAAAAACAGACATTGAGTAAGGAATGCTGGAGACAGATGGTGATGATACCATATTTGGGCTGTCCGCTCTCAGAATGAATGGTGTACAGGATTTCAGAGTCACTGGTTCCCTGGAATTGAGCATTGAGGCACTTCTTAGACAGCTGTACCATTCCTCCCTCCCTCACCCAGGTCTTGGGCACTGAACGCAGGTGAGGAGTCAAGCCAACCTACAGGGAAACCATAATGCACCGTTAGGATTAATGGCATGTTTATTTCAAACCATAACAGCTTGTACCTTATAATAAAGTTAAGGTTATACACAACAATTCAAAGGTTTGGGGTTGGAAAAGATTTTTTAAATGTTTTTGAAAGAAATCTCTTACTCTCACCAAGGCTGCATTTAATTGATCAAAAGTGACAGAAAAAAATCGTATAATTGTGACTTATTATTAATAAATGTTTTATTTTAATATATTTTAAAATGTAAAAGTCTTTAGTGTCACAGTCTAAAGAAATCCTTCGAGTATGATGATTTGCTGTTATAAAGAAACAGTTATTAATATCATTATTAAAAGCAGCTTTGCGGAAACTGTGATATACAGCTTGAAATTAAATTGGTACAAAAGATTTCTAGGTAACACATATTCAATATTAACTTAAGACTTTTCCCTCAATAAACTGCTAATTTGTGCTTTATAACAGTAGTTAGGTCGTGTCAAGAGTTTAGGTGGAGTAGACTAATGGTCATGCAGGAATAGGCATTTCATATATGCCCTTTTAGTACTAATTAAAAGCCAAAATGCTCGTAATATGCATGTAGATACGCCAACTAGGTAGAGAGAACTTGGGGTGCCTTAAATTAAAGTGTTACCGATTTCTAAGTAAAAGTATTCATTTCTTAAAAGAGTGTACCAACTTCAAACTTTTTTACAAAGTTTACCAATAGGCTGAAGTTGTTGCAGTGGTTTAATCATTATAAAACCACAAGATGATGTTTTTATTGCATTTTACATTGAGAAACATCAATGCCACAATACATTGAGAAACATCAATGCCACAATACATTGAGAAACATCAATGCCACGATACATTGAGAAACATCAATGCCACAAGAAGATCACAAAGACACGTTAATCATACATACTCCGCTATCGCTATGCCAGGAATCTTTAGATCCTAACAGGGCTCTGAACATCCCTACGCTAGCTGAGGAGCTGATTGTAGTGAATAAGATAATCTGCTTCACAGATAATCAAAGACCTTCAAGGACGTGGGGAGATGAAAGCTCCGATTCACAGAGGAAACATCTTGGCACCCTTCCACCACCTTCCTGCTGATGCTGATCACCTCTCTGAGAGCGGGATGGATTTATAAAGCGAGGTGTTCACGGAAGAGTTCACTCATAGGTCAAAACTATAGTCTGTTTCTAAAGAGTCTCACAATTTAATTCAGAGTTTTGCTACATTTCATGTAGTGAAAACGTTTTTTTGCCGGTGTAACCTACTGTACTCAGGTTGATCCATTCATTTTACGTAACATTTCCAACTTCAATCGGAATTTGATGTTACCACATGAAACCATTTTTTAGGTTACTTGATAAAACATCTTGTACAGTGACAGTGATAACTGGCAATGTTTCTTTCTTTCTTCCTTTACCTTTCCCTTTTGATTTAGAGATCAAAGTGGTGGAGAATGTGGGTATTTGAGGTCTCCGGGCCACATTAAATCAAGGATCATTCCCCAGTGCTGACCAATTACATGAATCAAGGACTACAAACACCAATTGACTTCTCTTAAAAAGGCTAATTGAAAGTCAGCTTCCTTTTTTTATTCCTGTCATCATTGCAGAAATTCACATACTGTATTAAAGATCTTTTGATATCAGAGACCTTGCTCCCAAAGCCAAAGCCAACAGGTCATAAACACACAGTCGTCATGTTGCCTTCTCAGCCTTCACCTCTTTCTGCTCTCATCACCTTCGTGTTGTGGATGTGACGTGACCTTACCACTCACTGGTAGTTGTGTGAGCGCAATAGACTGTGATCCAACTAATAAAAACGATGTGCTATTGATCTGCAAACAGAGTGTTTACTGCGAAACAGGGCTTCCATTAGTCAAAAGCCGCTTAGGATGGTAGATAACAGACTGCAGCAGGGAACAAGGCAGGTGTAATCAGATGACACTACAGAGAGATATGTGGATAAGGGTCTATGGAAGTGGGGACAGAGCTTGAAAAGCAAACAAAGTGCTGCAATCTGTCTAGACATCAGCAGGCTAAGGGCATGTCAAATAGTCAGGAAGGGGTCATTTCAAGCGTAAATGGGGTGGTGATGGTTGTAAAAGTGTGTATGAATGGAGAGAGGTATGAGATGGTATTCATGAAAAACACTTTATGCACTGCAGTCTAGATCACAGAATCTATCCATTGTGTCTCAATGCATCTGCACTGTGAGAATTTTTTTTGCAAAATTGTATCCTTTGTGGTACTTATCATATTGCTACCATATCTACAGGGTACATATTAGTACCTTAAGGTATAAATATGATCCTGTGAAAAAACAGACCCCAACAGCGCACTTTAAAATGGGTAATCTGTAACCGAATTTGAGCTGTTTCTAGCTTAAAACCCTTTAAAGAGGGGGTTTCAAACCCAAAATATTAACCCCACCTGCAAGGGATTTCCTTCTAAAATTATAACTGAAGCTACATAATTTCTTGTATAAATAACCATGCGGGTGCTGGATGCTGGGGCCTATCTCTGCGTCTCGGGCTGAAAGCATGTATTGCTGGTGATTTTTATTATTGCTGGTGATTTCAATCATGCCAATCTGAGAACAACTCTCCCCAAATTTTATCAAAATGTTACTTGCCCGACAAGAGGAGACAATACTCTTGATCATGTTTATACAAACATCCCTGATGCTTACAAAGCAACTCCCCACCCCCACGTTGGACAATCTGATCACCTCTCCCTGTTCCTGCTACCCAAATACACCCCAATCATCAAACGTGTGAAACCCACTGTGAGGGCTGTTAAAGTTTGGCTGGAAGAAGCAGACTCTTCACTACAGCAGGAGTTCCAGAACACAGACTGGAATTTGTTTGCTTCTCGGGCCACACTGGACTCCCACACAGATGTTAATACCTACATCAGCTCTGTTCTGCATCATATCAACGAATGTGTTGGCAAGGTAACCACCCATAAAATAATTCAAATGTACCCCAATCAGAAACCCTGGATGAACAAGGAAATCTGGCTCCTACCAAAGGCACCTGACGCTGCTTTCAAATCTGGCGACCGTGAAGCCTACAGCTTATCCAGGTCCAATCTGAAGAGGGGAATTCAATCTGCTAAAAACAACTACAAACTGCACATTGAGGACCGATTTAAAAACAACGACCCTCGGCGCATGTGGACAGGCATCCATGCCCTCACAAACTATAAACCAGCAAACAGCACACCCCAAACCAGCAATGCCACCCTCCCTGACGAACTGAACAACTTTTATGCTCACTTTGATCGTGGAAACACAGAACCACCCATCAAAGCAGTGCTTCCTCCTGACGACCTGCCGCTCACACTTTCCACCAGTGACGTGTGCTCCACCTTGCGTAAGGTGAATGCACATAAAGGTGCCGGCCCTGACGGCATCCCTGGCCGAGTGCTTAGGGCCTGTGCAGAACAGCTGACTGAGGTCTTCACCAACATTTTCAACCTCTCTTTGGCCCAAGCCATTGTTCCCAACTGCTTTAAAACAACTACCATTGTACCCGTACCAAAACATGCTGGTGCAGTGGCCCTCAATGACATCCGCCCAGTTGCTCTTACTCCCATTATTGCAAAGTGTTTTGGGAGACTGGTCCTCTCCCACCTGAAAACATGCTTGCCCCCAACACTGCACCCATACCAGTTCGCCTACAAATCCAACAGGTCAACGGAGGATGCCATCGCCTCAGCTCTCCACTCTGCCTTGACGCACCTGGACAGAACCAACACATATGTCAGGATGCTATTCATTGATTTCAGTTCCGCCTTCAATACTGTGATCCCATCCAAGCTGATCTCCAAGCTCTGTGATCTTGGCATCAGCCCCTCCCTCTGTAACTGGACCCTGGACTTTCTCACCAACAGACCACAGTCTGTTAGGATCAGTAACCACACCTCCTCTGTCCTTACTTTAAACACTGGGGTACCACAGGGCTGTATGCTGAGCCCAATACTCTACTCCCTTTTCACCCACGACTGCATACCTGTGCATGGCTCTAACTCCATAATCAAGTTTGCAGATGACACCACGGTGGTAGGCCTGATCAGTGGCAATGATGAGACGGCCTATAGGGACAAGGTTCAGCATCTAGCAATGTGGTGTGCCAACAATAACCTTGCACTCAACACCCAGAAGACCAAAGAACTGATTATGGACCACCGGCAGTCTAGGATAGGTCACACACACTCCCATCTACATTGATGGGGCTGAAGTGGAGCGCGTGGCGAGCTTCAAGTTCCTTGGTGTCCATCTCTCTGAGGATCTTTCTTGGTCCCTCAATACCTCCACACTGATCAAAAAGGCACAACAGCGCCTTTACTTCCTTAGGAAACTAAGGGAATCTCACCTGTCCCCCAACATCCTGCTGAACTTTTACAGTTGCACTATTGAAAGCATTCTCACAAACTGCATCACAGTGTGGTATGGCAACTGCACTGTTTCGGACCAGAAAGCCCTCCAGCGGGTGGTGAAAACTGCCCAATACACCACTGGTGTTGGGCTACCCTCCATCAAAGACGTTTACCACAAACGCTGCCTAAGGAGAGTGAGAAGCATCATCAAAGACTCCTCTCACCCCAATCACAGACTGTTCACTCCTCTCCCATCGGGGAGACGTTATAGGAGTCTTCGCTGTCGCACCAGCAGACTCAGGAACAGTTTCTTTCCCTCAGCGGTCAGCCTACTGAACTCCAATCTCAGGCGCTGAACACTACATCCTAGATGGACCACCTAATGCTTAACTTAAAAAAAAAAAAAAAACTGTCTGCACTCCTCACTCACAATGTTCTTATTATTCCCTCTGTTATTTTGCACATTTCTCTGATATTTTGCACATTCCTTTGCACATTTCTACCTCCGTATGCCGTTTGCACTGTTATGGTCATTGGTCATATATAAACATATGCTATTTATGTACCTCACTGTTATTTACGTACCTCACTGTATAATGCACCTTCTGTTTATACTCACTGTATAATACACCTTCTGTTTATACTTTCCTTGCACCCTATGTTGTATGTACAGTCATTTGCATTGAGCTGGTCTCTGCCCTCCTACCTCATAACTTGCACTATATGTCATAAAGCTTAATGTATATACACATAATGACAACTATAGAACTCATGAGAACCCCCCCCTCAACACATAATCTATATTTATTTATATACTCTGTTATTTGCACTTCTGGTTAGATGCTAACTGCATTTCATTGGCTCTGTACTTGTACTCTGCACAGTGACAATAAAGTTGAATCTAATCTAATCTAATGTAAAGACCTATTTATACTTAATTAAGACTTATTAATATTAGTATTAGTATTAATCTTGTAACATTTTGTTTCCAAAATCAAATAACTGGCTTTTATATTATCCCTGTTAGCACATTATTAAAAATATATTTAGGTCTAATAAGTGATGTTACATTTTTTCTTTTTGAGTGATTTCATCATGATAGTGAGCATAAATAACAGATAAAACAATAAATCATTTAGCAGTAGCCTACGGCTCAATCATCAAGGTATTTCAGCATCAGGTGGAGTGCAGGAATCCATAATTAGCCAAAAGTTCAAAATTCAGAAGAGCTGATGACCTGCTTTTTTGGCACTTCATATTTTTTACACTAACATGAGCGTACATGACACATTGATAGGCCTATAAATAATGATAAAATAATGATAGTTGTAAGTTTAAATCAGCACATTTAGGATGATTAAATATGAACGGTCGCTTGGCAAATCTTTTTTCAGAGTAAAACCTGTTATGTCTGTACCTTTTGCGCAATGATGATGTGAAACAGGATGTTCTGGTAGCTGTGCCCATCATTGACCTGCAGCAGAAGTCCATCCCGGTCTCCTTCTGAAAAAAGCCCCCAGGGGTTTTTTTTGTTTTTCGTTTTTTTTTCCCCCACCACATGTACATACTGCAGCTGCTCACCATCCAGGTCTTCCAGTTTGAAATGGGTTATCTGCACATCACCATGCACGTGTGTCAAGTGGCCATGTTGAGGTGGATCCAGAACCGTGATGAAAACGTCTTGTGGATTATCGAGGTCACTGATTTGAAGAATAGATCTGCTGATGACGGCTGTCTCACCAGAGTTTATGTACAGAATTAGGTTGGTGATCACAGTGGGTGGCTGAGAAAGGGGGAAAAACATTAAGATAGAATTCAAACCAAGTATCAATGAAACTGGTTAGAGGAAAGAGAAAATATTCTAAGAAAATAAATATTTAATATTTAATGATTTAATATTTGAGCCCCAATGTCCTTATTCTGTATTCCTTTGCATCTACATACAGTATTTTCCACTTTTATTTTGTAAATTAAGGCAAGCAGAGGTGAGAATCCCATCAGTGCTTGACTACTGTAGCTCAAATGAAAGACAAGATGTGTGAAAATGAGAGAAATGGAAGGCTGCATGTCGATTTGATGCATTTGTGGTCCAAATGGAACTCACATGGACACAAATGGATACAAATGCTGTTAGAATCCAACCTTAATTTATCTATCGTGACTTTATTCTTCTATTTTTGGCCTAATTTATAGTCAAAGAACAGAGATGGTAAATGCTGCAGGCAGATTCGAACTTGTGTTGTCCACATCAGCACCAAAGCATTTAATGCGCAATACGCTTTTTGTTTAAAGCGATTTACACTAATGAACATCCATTAGGTTGCTGCTGCACAGAGCTGTGGAGAAAAGCAGGCCACTTTTGTTTACCACAGCACTCCCTGTTCCCTACACAAGAGTAAACGGTTTATTTTCAAAAGACAATCTTTTCCCTCAGGGAGGGATTATCGCTTTTTTTTTTTAACTCTATTTCTCTTATAGGAATAGATTTGATGTCCTCACTCTCTCTTCGCTTTAAGATACAGGGTCTATATTTCAGCTTTAACTGCTCATTTAACAGCAGGAAGTGATCTGACGTCTTGAGCTGCTGTTATCAGCCCATGAGGGGCAGGAATGTATTTTGGGTGTTATTTGTTGCAATGACATCCATTCGATTTCTGTCGGGGAGCTTAGGTTTCTCTCTCTGTATGTGTGTGTGTGTTCATTGGGCTGGTGGAGGTCAGACAGCAAGACACAGGCAGTTCTCTGGAGACTGTATCTATGAAGTGTAACTAAAAGCTGCAGAGGAATAAGCAATACACAGAGAGTGCAAGATAGAATGGGAAGAGATACTGGCTCAGTATGAGCTATAATGCTCTCCTCAGGGTGAGGATAATGGCCAGTAAATCTGTGTTAAGGATGTGGACTATGGGTGTAAGCAAAGACGAGTATATGGCAGAGAGTTCCAATTTTACATAGGCAAAATAATAACTTTTCGAAAACCATACATTTTTGATAAAGGAATTGTGACACTCAATATGGTGACTACAGGAATTGATAAGTATGAAGACGTCCCAGTTGGCTACTTTGTTAATCTATAGGCAACATTCCTTAGGTGGGGCAATTTCCAGTAGACGTTTGGACAGCATTGACTTAATAAGTTTCTTAAAAACTTTTTCACGTAAAGATGTGTGTTTATTAAATTCATTCATTCATTCATTCATTTGTTAATTTTTGGAGCAGACAGTGAAGGACAAGCTGCCAACTCAAATGCCCAGCGTACATGGGAAGACTTGCATATTGGAACAGTATTGTTTCAAAAGCATCACAACTGGATATTTCATGAAGTTAGTTACGAACCTGCTAAGGGTGTTTGAGCTGAAATCCAGGCAAAGACTGACCACTTTAGATAAGCTAAAATATAAGATTTTAATTTGTTTACCTTTTTTGGGCACTACATAATTGCTTTGAGTGAGTTTATTATTACTCTAAAATGTGTGAAATAAATATATGTGGGCAATTAAGATTTATGAAATGTTGTGCTATCGTACATGTTGTTGTTTTAAATAATGGTTAATAAAAATCCACTAAAAATATTCAACCTAGGATTTTGTTAATGACGTTTGAACTGCTTTCAAGGAGCATGCAGCATATGCTCTCAAGTGAGAATGCGTCTTAGAGAGTGTTAAATGTTTGCAGTGATTGTCAAAAGGCTGTAAAGGGTTGCGTGAAAAGTCCTAAAATGGATATAGTTTGTTCATGTTCATGCTCATTCAGAATATTCCAACTTCATTAACATTAGAACAAGGTTACTCCTGTGCATACAAATATGTGACCCTGGACCACAAAACCAGTCTCAAGTCATTGGGGTATATTTGTAGCAATAGCCAAAAATACATTGTATGGGTCAAAATGATAGATTTTTCTTTTATGCCAAAAATCATTAGGACATTAAGTAAAGATCATGTTCCATGAATATATTTTGTAAATTTCCTATCGTAAATATATCAAAACTTAATTTTTGATTAGTAATATGCATTGCTAAGACCTTCATTTGGACAACTTTAAAGGCGATTTTCTCAGTATTTTAATTTTTTTGCACCCCTCAGATTCCAGATTTTCAAATAGTTGAATCTCGGCCAAATATTGTCCTATCCTAAAATACCATGCATCAATGGAAAGCTTGTTTATTCAGCTTTCAGGTGATGCATAAATCTAAATTTGGAAAAACTGGCCCTTATGACTGGTTTTGTGGTCCAGAGTCACATATGAAATAATTAATGCAATTATTAGTAAATGAGACCATAAGTCCTCACAGACTCCCATCTCCTTTTTGTTTTATCTGTCTTGTGACTGCAGAATGAAGCTCCATTACTCAGCGTTCTTTAACAAGATGTGTTTGTGTGTGCATGTGTTTACCTGCTGGGAAAGCGCCTGAACAGGAACACTCTGAGGCTGAGAGAACAGCTGAGGATCTGCTGCCCTTAACATGAACTGCCCACTTCTGCAAAACAAGCCAACATTACACTGCTGTAAATAGATTCAAGGATCTAAATAACGAGTCAGGGTTTGCCTACATTTTTCTACAAAACCTGAAATCATATATACTGTGGGGCTACGCTGAAAAAAAAAACAGCTTGGTAAACATATTAAATAATGTCTCACTGTTGAAATAACCACAGCAAATAATGTCTTAATGAAAATTATTAGCTCAGTCTCTAAACAATGCAAGTCGATGGGAAGTAATAGTTTTCATTTCACATTGTGACAAAAACAAACGTGTGTCTGTGTGGAAAGTGGACGAAAACAACAGAATAAGACACAATAAATAAAAGACTCAGAGAAGCAAAAGACAGAGACCAAAATTACAAAAAGACTGAGTGACTTTTAAAGAGAAATGATTAAGACTGAAAAACTGATACATTTGGGAAAAAGAGGGATGAGGAATAAAATAGGAGCGAGAGGGCACACAGATCACTTGTTAATTAAACTACAGAGCAGAAGGAATCGAGAGGAGCTATTAAGGAGATATACTGTGAGACAGGTGAGAGAAAACTGAAGGTCAGCAGTCAGTCTGACTTAGTGACTGCCACACGATCACCACAGTATGCTGTGGCTTATGAGCGCTGTGGAGTGTGTGTGTGTGTCCTGTCAAATGCCTCACCAACTTCACCGAGGTAATTAAAGCTAATGACTAGTGCACACTACACAAAATCAGTCCATCCCCCAAAACACACACTCTCGACACCCCTCGCCTTAATATAAGGTCATTTTACTCCTATACGGCATCTGATTATCCAAAATCTGTCTGTCTAAGCAAAAATGGGCCATATCCCACAGGAAATGAGGAACAGAGATGCCACCTAAAGTGGCATTTCAGGAGATGAGGAATGAAATGTTAAACATGAACTATAAATAGTGAGTAAACAATATATAATGAATGATTGTACACTTCCATATATCATATATACTGAAGACAATATACTTCACTCACTCTCAGACAGCATGAATGCACTGTAATGCTGTTAATGAGAGTAATACACTGTAATGCTATCGGTGATCGAGGACATATTGCTTGGTCTACTTTTGAATCATTATGTTTTTAATGACTTCTGAATGTAAAATAAATTTCCTGGGGAAACAACCCTGGATTTATTCCATCACTCCAGGTTACACACATACTCACTTGGGCTGCTCTTTGTCATGAATGAAGCGCACAACTCTATGTTTGAGCTGAGTAAAGGTGAAAGTGTCGTCTCTGCCCAGTGCTCTCTCTCTGTCATTCTCCAGGACCACGAGATGCCCGTTACTGGCTGGCTGAATGAGCTGGAGCAACATGCTCTCTAATTGGCTATCTGCATCCTTGATTGACACGAGTGCTGGATCCAGAGGCTTAACTCCACCAATAGGTACCAGCAGAGAGCCATTGATGTAAAGAGATGGAGCGCGGCTGTTTGCTGAAGAAACAAAAGGGATGCGATGTTCAAACACTCCTACAGTCGATGTTCAAACACTCCTACAGTCTTAACAGTATTAGAAATAAGAATTTTACACAATTCTGGCAATAAAAGCATTCATTTCTATCAAATATGTGAAATTAGGTTACCATGGCAGGCTCTTGTTTTGGGGTCAGCATAGTATCCATGACCACAGTCCAGGATGCACTGGCCACCCTTCAGGAAGGAGTTCTCAGCACAGACATGGCACCCACCTGCACTCACACACTCCAAGCAACCAGCTGAGCATGCTGGGAAATAATAGCAGACAATCTGTCATCAGATTCAGGTAGGACACGAGAGGGAACTGCATCACACCATATTGAGCGCCTCTAAAATTAGCAGGCATTACCATTAAAAATGGGCAATCTAGGCAGTCACGATCACTCTCCCAGACCAGATTCACAGCACTCACCATTGCACTGACGGGTCGAGACATCTAGAAAGTAGCGCTTGCCACATTCCAGCACACAGTGCCCGTTCAATACGGCATATGGCAGCTGGCAGCGTTGGCATCGGCCATGGACCTGGCACTGCTCGCAGTGTTCATCACAGCCTGTTCATAGAAAGAATAAGGGAGAGAAAGGCTGAAGACAAGAAATTTGATTCATATTTAATGAGATCCCAGTTTTCGTCTATCACTTTTAGGGTTGCAAAGGGGTGGAAAATTTCCGGTAAACTTCCTGGAAACTTTCCAAAAATCACTGGAATATAAAAAAAAAAAAAAAATCTGGAAAGTTTCCAAAATTTCTGGAATGTTTCTGAAATTTACTGGAAATTTTCCACCTTTTTGCAACCCTAATCACTTTACATACTGCAATTTTTTTTTATTTACTGTTTAAAAAGTTTGGGGTTGGGAAGATTTAGCATCTTCAGTGTCACATGATCCTTCAGAAATCTTTCTAATATGATGATTTGCTGCTAAAAGAAACATTTCTTAATATTAACCATGTTATAAACAGTTGTGATGCTTAATATTTTTTGGAAACTAATACTGCACATTTTTCAGCAATTCCTTGAATAGAAAGTTAATATGAACGGCATTTATTTGGAATAGAAATCTTTCATAAGATTACAAATGTCTTTACTGTCACTTTTAATACATTTTGCAAGTCCTTGCTGAATAAAAGTATTAATTTATTTAAAAAATCTTGCTGACCCCAGACTTTTACATTTATAATGCAAAATATATTACATCATTACTAATATTACTATAATAATGCATTTATAAAACATTAAAAATACATTTTAAATAAAGTTTCCTCTTGCATTCTGCTAAACTGCTTTAGTATCAGTGAGTTAAATACTACATGCTACAATAACTGGATAATAATTAAAATTCACTTATTGACCTATTGATATCTAAGACTGAAGAAAGTGAATTTTAAGTAAGAGTCAGGAGCTTCTTCAATGCAGTCCATAACTACAACATTGCTGATAGACTTGTCTTTCAGTCTCATTTGAAATCAGCCCATTAAAGTGCCATTAAACCTTGGCTATAGCACAGCGACTGATGTTGGCACTATACAGAAGACATTAGAGGGCCCCGACTGTGACAACTGACTGAGAGATTGAAATGTCAAAGTTTATTGAGCTGGAAAATTGATTGGTTGGACTCATAATGAAGGTTGTTATTTTTGTTGATGACTGACTCAGACATCTCTCAGCATCCTGGTAGAATCCCAGTGAGCATCCTGGCACACAAATGCCATCCTGCAGGACGTATCCCTCCATGCACTGCAGACAGTCACTACGCAGGGGTCCGCGGCACGCGTTACAGCTCCAGTCGCATTCTGAGAGAAACAGAGCGAAAGAGAGAGTGAGTGGGAGGGATATAGAACGAAAATATAATGAATTGGAGTTTGATTGAGGAAGACAGTAAAATAAGAGCAAATGAAAAAAGAAAAAAGGCCATGAGACAGTGATAAGAGAGCATGAAAGAAACTAGACTTGCATGTGTTGAAGAAAATACCAGCGCTTCCGAGGAAATGCATGATAAAGACCAATCACTTTCAATTCATTATGTAAATTCCAACAACATTATTGCATGCAGGAATGGAGAACTTTTTAGAAATGCTAATTAATAAAGCAATACGCCACGAGAGGCTGTGTGTTATAGTGATTATACTGTGAGTAAAGTGAAGTGCTTAAGTACCCCACACATTTGTTATTATAACGCAAGTAGTGACAGATCTTTTCTTCCGCACTGAACAAGATTATTAAAAAAGAAAAAAGAGTGGGAACTTTGTTCTATCTGTAAGTTGCAGATTGGATGGAGGCAGATCTAAATATGAGTTACCAGTCAATTATAAGGAACAGTTGGGTTTAAGTGGATTAGAGAAGTCCGGTATATGTCAACAGAGAGATGTATTTCATTTCACTGGAATGACATTTTAATTAAAAGTTAATAGGCCAAAATTTGCTTTAAAAATAACACATATACATTAATAAGATCAATAAGATGCATTGAGAAAATAGACAGGATGAATTTTCATTAACATTATACAAAAGATATCAATGAACATTAAATAGTTACATTTATTATGTATAATGAATAAACAGTTTGTCCACCAAGTAAAATAGTTCATTAGTCTAACTAAAAGCTGTTTACAGTTAACAAGGCAGTAACTTAATATTGAATTAACATGTGTCATTTAAAAACCACTTTAACACAGCTCATCTAATCAGAATGGACCATTCTTTTTAATTGACCTTTCTTTTTATAAAACTATTTATAATTAATCATAATTTGATAGCTGTTACTTTACTGTTGATTTGAGCACGGTTGGAAAACTGTATTGACCAATTAAAAGCCATTAACACAACAATACATTTTACAAGGGACATTTTATTTTAGGAATTTAATGTTAAATGTGTTAAACTATGACATTTATGAAAACCAAAAACAGACAGTGCACCTAAGGCTGAAATTACCTGACAAACCAAGCTTGAATAGTGTCTGTACAAAAAAGAAATATGAGGAATTTCAATATGCTGCTCGACTTACAATGAGAAAGAGAGACCATGTTTCAGTTCTCAAATCATCTATTAAAGAGAGCGCTAGCTGACCATTTGATAACTCACCCGCAGACCTCCGCTCTCTAAATCAGCTCAGCTCATTAAAAAGCCCCATCACGCTCTTTCTGTGCTCTATCTATATAACCCCATCATCTCTCCCCTCATTCACCAAACCATCCTCCCAAAATATTTCAAACATTTAACTGAAAAGAACAGTGGCTAACGTCATTTAACACTACATCCAATTCAGACCTCTGTGATGTCCATAAAAGCAGTTCATTTGTCCTTATGACATTTAAACTATGTCCTTCTTTCACATTACCCATCCATAAAGACACAAACAACAATGATGTGTTGCATTATTAAAGTGCTCCCTCCAAATATTGTCAAGGTAACCTTCATTCCCTGTACTGCAGGGGTACACATGCCAATAAAGCATTCATATGCCCACTATTATTGTCTCTCTTTCTGCTTCACTCGAGATCACTCACACACACATCCAAAAACTCAAGGGACAAAAACTAATCTCCACAGTATCTCCTTTTGATCTCCGCTGCAAATCCCATCAAAATGAAAGAAATTTTATGGGGTATGGGTATGGGGTCTATGTTCAACATCCAAATCCCAAACCACATCGTATTAAGATCTGAACACACTCACAATTATTAACAAAAAACAATCTTCTCTGCAATTACTCTTGCTATCATCTCCACAGTAATCTTCTATGAAATATACTTGACCTTAATTACTAGAAAACGGATACATCCTATTTTTCCCTGCTGTTATGTGTGAGTATGTATGTATGATACACCATGTATCATACACTTGCCAACTTTGTATGTGATTACAGAGAAAAACTGGGCATCACTATAACGACTTTCAAGTCATTCTGAACACAACAAACTCAAGAAGAAACTTGCGCCTTGTTGCTAGGAGACACGTGACAAATGAAAACAATATGTGTGTTCTAAAATCGCCTCAAAATATCAAACATGTTTGATCCTCCATCTGGATGAACTCCAAAAAAAGTCTGGGTCCATCATACACTATGACCTTCTGAGAGATCTGTGTAGTGAATTCCAGCCTCTCTATGATGAACGCTTAAGGTCTATGAAGCACCAAAAAAGAACTTGGCTTCTGAGCAGTACAAAAGAAATAAATACAACAAACATACACACGAAAGAATCAGTGAAACAGAAACAGTGTAGTTTAACAATGCAGGAAGGAAATGAGGGGTAGTTTGTAGTCTAAATGAATATTATTCCATGTTTAACAGTGAAACCAGGCTGAGACTCACCTCTGCATGTGCGTGTGGTGGTGTTAAGATAATACTGATGAGCACAGCTCTCATACTGACACTCCCCAAACAGAAGAACTTTAGCTGGATCACTACATGATGTGCACACTCCCGCCATCTCACAGCTCAGACACTGAGCGTCACACACTGAAACACACACAATAATCATTTAATCAATACTTATCTGTCAGATGCACATTAAAGGGGTCATGAACTTTGTACTGTTCTCTGAGGTCCACTTTTAATGTTATCAACATTTTGTACATCAAAAAACATTATAATTTAGAAATAATTTTCTGTCCTGTTTTGATCCCCCTCATCAGAACGCTCTGTTTGAATAGGCATGGCACATTGTAGACTCGGAAGTAAACGCCCACCGCTATGATTGGCTAACAGTTGTGTATGTTTGACAGCCTACATCCTTCACAGATGGACACTGCTGTGATTTAGGTTAAAAACACATAAATACTAAGTACATATCAAACGATCTGTAATAACAGTTAAAGCAATAGTGACCACATTATAAAAACAGTTACTCACTGTTGGATCCAATATAGTTAGCACAGCATCGTCTTTTAGTTTCAATCTTTCAAATTGTGCCTTGTTTGTAAACAAATCCGCGGTAAAATTACATGAACAAAAGACCAAGTTTTTACTGACGCAGTTCGGCACTTCATTAAAAAAAGTTCATCCACTCTTTCCTAACGTTGGGATCAGAAGGAAGGCGATGCAAAAGACTGTTTTTCCACAACTTGGCACTGCACAGTGTCTTGTCTTTGGAGTCATGCTTATCGTTTGATTTCTGCGTAGACCTGCGTTTGCCTCTTGTTATTTACACTACGTGTGAATTGGTGGGCGGGGCTAAACAGGCAGGGCGATGTAGAAGCAGGCGTTGATTTTCTTCTGCGGAGGCAGTGTTTAACAACACTATTACATCATAGAGTGACACATTTCACACCTTGTCATTTGGCAGACTGGCTTCAATATAAGCTGTTTTTAGACTAATGAGAAAGTTTTGAGTTCTGAAAATTACAGGATGTTTTTACAGTACAGTGACCACTTTTATGTCAAAAGATCAGGGGAATTTTGATTTCTCATTTCATGACACCTTTAAGTAAAGGTGTACTTACTTTGGCACACCCTGTTTTCATCAGCGTAATATCCAGTTGGACAGCGAGGGCTGCAGAGACCTGATGGGGCCAGAACCTCAGGGACCAAACAAGAAGTACAGGAGGGAGGACCATCCCCACTGCACTCCTCACAAGAAGTGTGACATTCTGGAGAACACAGGCACAGGACAGTAAGAATGATGACCAGATAATTAGGACAGTAAGAATTATGATAATGAGAATAAGATAATTATGTCAAATGTTTCTCAACTTTGGAAATATGATAAGTAAGTAAGGCTTCATTTACACCCTAATATAATACTATATTATGTTAAGGTGTACTATATATACACTGTAAATGGCTGTTGTATTTAATATGTATAAAAGATGCACATGATTGATTTAGACAGGACTCAGTTTTAGCAGATAAAGGTTACTTAAAACAATAGAAGCTTGAAAAATAGAGCAACACTTCTATTCATTTTGACATTTTAATTAGTGCTGTTGCCAAGGACATTTACGTTTCATGACAGTATTATAAAGACAGAAGACTTAAAAGGAATACTGTTGACATCCAGCACTTGAACTCAGAAATTTCCATTCACATATGACTTTAAATCTGCTGTCTACTTGCCATATCACCTTCAAACAGGCCAAAGACATGTGACAATGCTAAGTGCAAGTAAATTCCATTGCTGGTCTTTTGCCTTTAACGCACATAGTGTGTTATATATGCACATTCGCCTATAAACACTTTTGCGCGCACACACACACACACTCCCTTGATATCACCAAGCAATTAAAGAAGGTCATAACAGTTTATAGATCACATCAGCATCTTAAAAGATTCTACATTAAAGCCGAGCACTACATCACACTCCCTAATAAAAACAAATGCACCGTCTCATCTACACTGTCAGCAAAGGAGCCACTCTCAAAGCATCACAGGTAATTGCATCAGGGTTATGAAAACAGAGGCTCCGGCTATATTACATTGAGAGATCATGTAGAATGACAAACCAGTGTATAAAGAGGATGCTGGCACTGAGATTAGACGCTGTGTGTGTGACTGATGATGCTCAATATACATAATGAAACTCAATGCTGGAAATAAAGCAGCACACGTTTTTCTCAGAGGAAGACAGTTAGATGATGTTGAAAGATAAGAAAGAATTATCATCATGCGATGCAGATTAGGGTTGCACTTGAACGTACTTCTCTCTAAAATCAGTACAACCGTACAATTTACTGTTTGCTCAGAAGGCCTACTTTTCAGATTAATTTATGACTACATATAAATAGGCAATCTGAGAAACAACGCGAGCAAGTGGAGTTGTGTAAACACAGGAGCAGTGTAGCTCCATTACTCCCATTATTTATTCATAAAGATGTTTTAGATGTCATGCGAACATGTGAATTCCTAATTGTTACTTGAAAATAATTAAATCTGATTTCATGCATTAATCTTGCAGTTTGCAGCATCCATATTGCTATTGCATTATCTCACAAAATCATTGCAAATCACATTTGTTGCACATTATAATTTGGACACCAAATGATTTCCTATATATAAGTGACTCTAGAATAAGTAATATTTCATAGCTACAAATTTGATGTGTGTTATTGCTTGATCTAAGACTGTTCTGCATGATAATGCAGTGGATCATGTGTAGCCTGGTTGTGGGACTACGTTTCATTTTTTGCTCATTAGCTTTTTTTCCCCATTTTAACTTACTTTTGCAAGCTCCGTGCCACCGGTAGTATCTGGGTGGGCACTGTGATACACAGTGATCTCCCAGCAGCAGCATCCTGGGAACCTTACACCACAAACACACAGTGCCAAAGCCAGACTGCAGGTCTGCCACACACCGCTGGCATCCCTCCTCACACTCTGATAGAGAAACAAACAGACGGTGAGCGTACATTATTATGCATATCCATAAGAACATCCTGAACTGAAGAGAGGAAATGGAGGAAAAAAGATCTTATCAGATTCTTATCTTCAAAATGTTCTAAAGGTGTAAAAGTAAACACTGTGGTATCTGTATATCCTCTCTCACTCCTTATCAGCTGTGAGAGCAGACTGGCTTCATTGCCATGGACACGCTGAGGGCGCTGATAATAAAGAGATGCATATCAACCAGTGAAAATCTTCGTTGGCTCATTTCTCAGGCTGAGTGATAATATGTAGGCATGAGGCATCGGTACAGATTCTTTGAATTATACATACAGTTCATACTTTATTTACTCATATTACAAGATCTAAACAAAAAAGGAGGTCTGTGAAATGTTTCTGAGGAAAAGCAGTTACTCAAACAGTAAGAAGTGCTGCTGTAACCTTCAGCACATAATAAAAATAGGAGCTCTGACAAATTGTGAAAAAGAGAATAAGGTTATTTTAAATGTTCTTACATAGTAAACATACTGTATATTTCAACATGTTGACAATAACAAGTCATGGTAATTATTGTCTGTGGTTTTTCAGATAAACTGCATATATTTTGAGACTTCAATGTCAAAGTCTTTCTGAACGATTCAACTAGCACTTTACAACAGCAAGGACATATTTACAGAACATAAACTCATCCAACCTGAACCATTTCAATATCAGTCCTCAAGCTTCCATTTAGGAGCCTTTTACTGTTACATAAATCATCACAGGTCACCTTATAACAAAACATCACAATACAGGTTTACACCAGTTTTAGAAAAGTGTCACATTAGACAGCACGCAGAATGATTTTAAATGGCCCATATTTTCTAAAAAGAGTGGTAACATATGCATAAATAGGTTTCATGAGGAAAAATGGATAACACTTTAGTATAGGGACCAATTCTCAATATTAACTAGTTGGTTATTAGCATACACATTCCCAGCATTTTGCTGTTTATTAGTACTTATAAAGCACATATTCTGCATGATCATATTCTACAACTCTAATCCTACCCAATACCTAAACTTAACAACTACTTTATTAACTATTAATAAGCAGCATATAAGGGTTTATTGAGGCAAAAATCATAGTTAATGATTTGTTAATAGCGAGAACTGGACCTTGTGTAAAAAAAAAAGAATTTTCGTTTTTTAAAGAATTTATTACTTTTATTAAGTGTAGCGTCTCGACCAATCTGACACACTAATTTTTTTGATTTAACAAATCAATTATTCATTAGATTAACAAATCGTCACAGTCCCCTCATTCAATAGACTGGATGCCAGGGTTTCGCTTGAACACCATCCCCCACCTTGATCACCATGACAACTAATCATGATATCACTGGTTTTATGGCCTAAAAGGATTGCAGGGGAGAAACTCCCTCATTTACTCATGAGGAAAAGACACACAATGCCCATTGGACAGAGAAATGGACTGTTCTCTAATTAATTCATAGGAATACCTTTCTTTGATTGAATACCCATATACTTTGGTCATTGTGTATACCATTACTCTCTTGTATATTGTCTGTTGTAGTGTAAGCTGTTTTATTCATGTTATCATAGACCACTAGTTAATATAACCTCACCTATTTCATGTATAGTATCTATGAATTCGCCTTCTTATGATCGAAACAAGTGTGTATATTATATGCTGATACCTATGCAACATATTGATGTTCTAAGAATCTGTACTAATTCGTGCATCAACACTCCAGCGAATTACATATACAAAATACCATGCTTACAGACAAAGAAACATAAAACTCCCCAGTATTTCCAACCTCCCGCTTGGGATTTCAGCATTCCTCATTGGACAAACCCATCTTGAGAGGTGTGAATCTTTGCAGGCTTTAAAGGCCACGCTTCATGTGACCCGCCCCAGTCGGTGTTTCGGTCAGAAGCAAAGATGAAGATGTTAGAAAAACGCTTCAGGATACCAAAGCCTCTGTGCCAGGCCTTTTCTTCGGCCTAATCCTTTCCATTCATCAAGTGACACTGAATCAAACTGGTTCTTCTCATCGACCCGAAATCAGCAAAGATCTACGGGAAGCTTTAAAATTTGCATCAGGAATCTCTTTCAGACATAAGAGACTCGCAAGTATCAAACTTAGTCAATTTAATTGATGCATTAAGTATCAGTCACACCTTTTTACAAAGGTGTGTTTGAACTAAGAATCTGACGTATACCTCAGGTGTAGATCTGCTGAATATACAAATGGTTCCATAAAATTCATTCCTTATGCCTCTTTCTATGCTGAGTTAAAGCGGAGTAAAAACCGTCCGATAACAACTGTATGTGTGTGTGGTGTGTGTGGTATGTGTATGTTAGACGGCCATGTGTGTGTGTGTGTGTTTGTTAGACTAGTTTAAGTGTTTATGTGTTTAATAAAACCTTACTTGTATCACACTTTACGTGTTCATTGTTTACTCATAACCGTAGTCAATAATCATGCGGATTTACGTTACAAACTTATAGAATTGTACAGTAAGAAAGTTATTTCCTTTAACCAGGAAATTAACGTTCTTAGAATTGACAAGACGGTTGACCCTGAGTGGTCAGCTAAATATCTACAGTGGATCTAAAATATTAATAATTAATCATATTTATTAGTTATGGTTAATTATTCATATTCCCCATGAGCTGATTCGCTACAGAGATTGGTGGAGAGAATGCGGGCATGATAAAACGAAGGTTATGAGTTTAAACACTGTCAACCTAAAAGTCTGTGCGTGATAGCCCAGGTTAAAATAGGACGTAACTTCAGATGCCCGGTGTCCCTATTTGCTGGCTTGTTGAGATGCAGATAAAGTGGGGTTTTGAATTGGTACCGCTATTATAATTGTGAGAGTCTTTATGTATTTCATGCTTAATGGCATCGGTGTAAGGTTAATCTGATTTTAGCAAAGAAACCCTAATTTCAGTATTAAAGCATAAATCTGTATTGACAAAGCGTAAGTCTGAATCTCAGATCAGCGGCATGTCCAAACTGTACCATAAAGTAATATGCTTTAGTGAAGAAATCACAAAAATCGCAGTAGTGTTTAAATTGTTTCTTTGAAGAAGAAAACTCAGTACAGTTATATCAAGGTAGATTTGAGCGCTGCTCCCCTTTCTACAGCATAAAGGCCTTATAGTTTATAATTAGATTGAAGCAATTCATCTACACTTTGACTGTATATATATAAGCCGAGCAACCTGGTGGTCATTACTGTGTTTCACTCGCTGAGTGAAATTAAAAGGGTAATACTGTACTTTAGTACTCATATATGAGGCAAACATAACTACATATATGTTAAAACCGGTTTTAACTTACAGTAAACACGTTTTGTAAGTCTTTAAACAAGTGCAAGAAGGTTTAGTGTTGCATTAGAGAAGCACTCACCGAAATGCTTAGGTAATTTTTTTTTTTTTTTTTTTTCTCCTTCTTTTTTTTTTTTTTTTTTTGGTAATGCAACAAGTCGTTGAAGGCTGAAAGCACCACGTTCTCAAACTGTGACTGTTTAACATAGACAGACAATAAACTGCGTTAATTACACTGGCATGCAATGGTTACCGTGACAACAACTTGTCACAGGAAGTGCTAACGTCACATAGCACAAAACGCCATGTTTGTAAACAAACCATTTAAAGCAGCTAAGCTAACACGACTTAGCAAAGTTTAATCTTAGGCTAAGCTACCAAATAGCCTTAACAATTAGGGGTTAACACTCTTTAATTGAAGCTCTTAAATACAGCATGTGTGTGCAGTGTGAAGCAATTTGAATTTAACCTAATACCTGGTTTCTGATTTTTCCATTTCTCTTCCTTCTTTTCTTCTTTTTCTATGTTTCTCAAATCTTCAATTAAAAAAATTACACTGTTTTTTTCAGCGAAATTAACTATCTTAGATCTATCCTTCCTGAATGCTATTACTCAGTTACTAGTTAATTAAATCTAAATTTAAATACATTTTAACTGTCTATCTAGAGATGAATCATTAAGTTATTTGGTGTTTTTAGTGGCACAGTGAATAACGAGCTACGGAGGGCGGGGCACACACATGGCATGGCCCCAGCATGGGAGCTGAACACGCAGCAGCTGAGACCAGACATGGTGTGTTGCCCAACACAAACCAGTTCATCACTAGTGCCACTGATTGTTCCCAATAACAGATTGATTACCCTGTTTTAATAATATAAGTCAGCTAATTTTAAATCCATTTACATGTTATGCCCCTTGATGTTCTCTCTGAACCTCAACAGGAACCAGAGACATTTCTATTTTTGATTTGTTTATTTTCAAAATAATCAGCATAATCTGAATAGAAATACTCTCCTTTTCCTTCTGCTTTTCCCTATTCTCCTTCATACCTCAGAGATTAAGCATGTTTGGGGAACCGTCAGTAAATTCTGAGTGATAATTTGACAATAATTTGACAGTAGTCTTAAGTCATCAATCAAAATCCTGTTTACGCCCTTTTCAGCAAAACATATGCTGACCCAAAACTATTTTAGCATTCACACTCTGTTTTGATCTTGTAGTAGTCTCTAGCCCTTACTCTCAACACCAGTGTGTCAAAACATTGCAGATGCTCAGACTAACTGCCCAGAAAGCAGAACAGAGAGGGCTGGCCAGGCGTCGTGAAGCGCGATGGGGAGGGGAACACCCCCTTTAACCAGGGCCGACGACCACCTACTGAGCCGAAGGCAACTGGACACAGAGAGAGAAGTGTGCCTCAGACTCCCCCCAAAAAAAGGGGACTCGGGCGAGAGTTGTGGCTACAAAAAGCTCGCCAAGGTCATCACCCTCCGTGGCCCACAACCTCATGGGTCTGAAACAGGAGGTAAATGATCTCAAGCAACAGATCACAGCGGTAGCCCACAAGGACCCCAGCAAAATGGAGCTACAGGAGGAAATCAATAGATTTAAAAAGGCTCTGACAGATGCTGAACAGCAAGAGCACCTGGAAAAAGTAGCCAGAAAGGACCTGGAAAGGAAAAATCCCACACAAAATTACTATTAAAGCAGCAAATTCTGAGCTCTTAGACAAAGTTGCCAGAATTGAGACTCTGATCCAGCAGCTGAACAACACTCAAGACAAACTTGACATGGTCCAAAGAGAACTCAGGTACTCCTACAGGCGGCGAAAAGAGACGCAGTGGGAGAGACACCCTACTCCCGCATCCTCATTCAGCGTTGCCAAACTACCTCATATGAAACAAGTACGAAGGGGAAGAGCAACACTTTCTGACTTAACCAACTGACAGAACAGAACTGTTAATACTTCCAAGCATCCCTGCGGCAGCGCATGATGTGACCCCCAGAAATTTTGACAAGCTAGCCAGGAAAATCCCGGCATTCACATTGCTGGGGAAACAATAGTTTCCCACTTTAGGCAGTACGAGCAGTAATTTAGAACGGTGGAGTCGTTTTAAACATTGCTTGCAAGCAGACCAGTAATCAATCTTATGTGTCGGTTTCATAAGTTAGTAACTTCTTCTCCATGTGCATACCATTTCCTGATCAAAACCAGATAAATTATAGTTTGAATGCGCCTTACTGCGAGCAGTAAGAAGTTATTAGGGAGAAATGTGTTTAAATCGTACGATAAAAAACTAACCTGACTTTAGCGAAGAAAACCTAATTTCTGTGTTAGTAGAGCACAAGTATATTTTCTGACGACGAAATCTCAGGATTAGCAGCCTCAGATAATGGTACCACAACATAAAATCGGTCTGATTTGGGCGAAGAAATCCCCTTCTTCAGTAATGTGTAGGTGATCTGAGCGATGCTCCACATTTCACTGATTTAAGGCCTTATTAAGTGTTATGTATCATTGTATTCATATCAACCCACTCATGTGAAACACTTACGTAACTCTTATACATGCGCGCAACAGGTTCTGAATATAATCAGATAAAACTATGGCTTGAAGGTGCCTTCCCACAGGTATTAGAAATTTTCAGTGCTATAATGTTTTTAAATCATACGATAAGAAACTAACCTGATTTTAGCGAAGAAATCCTAATCTATGTTGTTAGTGGAGCATAAGTCTATTATCTGACGACGCAATCTCAGATTAGCAACTCATATAAATGGTACCAGAATAAATAGGTCTGATTTTGGGCGAAGAAATCCCCTTTTTCAGCACTGTGTAGGTGATCTGAGCTATAATCCTCATTTCATTAATTTAAGGCCTTAATATGTGTTACGTATCATTGTATTTCATTCTGACTCGCTCATTTGAAACATTTACGTAAAATTAATGGTGTTATTCTAGCGTAGCTAACTACGAATCCACCATTGCCGGTGAAGTGAATGTGCTGTTTTGAGTACTGAATGAATTTGTATGGGACAGCATGAGTTTCCCATGCATGTTCACAGCAGTGCAAGTCTGCTCCACATGCACCTGTTATGAGCTTGCATTGGTCTCCTAGCAACAAGTGACCCCGGAAGTGTGAGCAGACTCAAGTTAATCTGACAACAGCACCCACTTCAAAGACCTGTGTGTAAACAAAGAACTGCGTGAAACTAACGCTAACTCTTAAGCTAAGCACTTTACCTCAACTGCTAGCTGTTAGCATCTGAATAACACTTAGATAGGCTAAAGTGTAACTTTTAACCACACCTTCGTCTCCCTCTCTCTCTCCTCTCATCTCTTTTTTTTGACTTTATTCTACCTCTCTTTGATTGTATTGCATTTATTTACATTTGTTTAGCACAAATGTACCAATTCAGCGAAATTGATTTGTATTAAATTTGAGATTTAATTAAATCAAATTTTTATTTATTTTTATTTTATTCCATTTTTATTTTATTCCATTTTTATTTACTTTCCCCTTTTAATTTCCTACAGCTCTTAGGACCCCCTTTTTATTTTATTTATTTAATTTTTTTTGTTGTTGTTTTTACTTTTACCTTATTTTAGTATTTTCACCATCACCATCATCGCTTTTGGATAGGATTACAGTAGTTCGAGCAACTGTTGTTTCCTTAGCGAGTTATACAGGTTATTAGTAGCATAATCCCTGTTTCCTCTCTACTTCTCCTCACGCCTCAGTGCCAGGCATAATACGTTGAAGGGCAGCTACCATTGCAACACAATGTAGGCTAACATAAAACTAGAAACAATTCCCACTGTTTCTTTTTCTCTTGACGAGGTATTTGGTGGGTCCCTGATAGTTAGCTAACAGCCTAACCCTGGGGTTATGAAGTCTATTGCAGCATCAAACACAAGTGAAACCTGCTTAGCCATATCTCTTAGAAAAAAAAATAAAATAGGTAAAAATGTTCCTTTTTTTTGAGTTCATCTTATTTTATTACAGTTTCGTCATAGTGACCAAACCCGTGAACCATCAGTAGTATAGCCCGGTCATCAGCTGACCCCTGCTTACGGCCCCTCAACAAAGTTACTCAAACTCTTCCTTTGTGTTCACGAACACAAAAACATAGCACCCTACCTCACTAGCTGCCTCCCACCAGCTAGTCATACCTTACACGGCCTACACAGCCGTTCCCCTTAGAGATAGTTTAACACCTCTGTACGTACCTGCATTTACCTTGTGTCTCTCTCTCTCTGGTGTTACCACAAGTGTGCCAGTATGTCGCAGAAATTCCACAGACATCCAGCCCTGGCAGATCACCAGGACCACCTGGACACTCAGTAGAGCACTGTAATGGACATCATTCAGCTCAAAGCAGCCAACGACCTGCCATGGCAAAGAAAGGAACAGCGAGACTGCGACATAAGCGAACACTTGACCAGCATCATCCTCTCCTCGGCCCACACCCTCAAGGGCCTCAGACAGGAGGTATATGAGCTGAAACTGCAAGTCACAGAATTCTGCAGAGAACTGACACCTGCTCAACGAGAGAAAGCACAGAACGGATGCAAAGAACCTCACCGAATGGTGCGACAGAAAGAAATCACCAGTCTTCACAGAGGCTCTAACAGCTGCTCAACACCAAGCGCCGCTGGAAAAAGCCATCACACAGGACTTGAAAAGAGAACTGTTTCACACAAAGTCACTCTTAAAACAACATATGTGGAACTAAATGAGAGAGACACCACATCTAAGGCCTTACAAGGCCAGCTGCATACAGACAGAGCTGAGGTCCAAACCCTGACTCAGCAATTAGAAAGGAGCTTGACTTGGTTCAGAAAGAATTTAAACAGTCCTACCGACTGCGCATAGACTTAAGCAAAAGACAGCCGGCTGCACATATCGGTCGCCAGCAGTGGCAAGCCCTTCCACGCCTGTGCAACAGCCGAAAGGGGGAAAGGGAGCCAAGCCTTCTGCTTGACACACTCACAAGGTCAGCTCCTGAAAACCTCTGCAGCTGCAACAAGAAAAAAAATTTTCAGGCGAACCGAAGCAACGCAACGAGGTGAATTCAGTGTCACAAATGAACTGAAATATGCTTGCAGACCACAAGGCGAACAGATAGGGAAAACACGAAACAGAACTTCCCCTGGCCAGCAGGCCCACCCCCTCAGCCAAGAGTCTGAACCTGCGAGGGGGGGGGCGAGAGCCACTGTTCACACGTCACCAACCAGCAGCCACAAGGGGGAGGGGCAGGGACCTTTCCAGAGGATCACTGCCGACACACCACCGTGTGACCACAGAACCCAAGAGCTGGCAGAGACAAACATCTGGCAACTTAAATACTTTCTCAGACCCGAGTCTGAACACGGAATGATCGTGCCCCAGGGGGGGGGGGTGGGGGGGGGGGGGGGGGGGGGGGGGTGACACCAAGCAGGGCGGACGTGAAACTCCCATGCTTACTAACACAGCACTTTGACAAAACTTACTCCCCCCAAAGCTCAAAATAACCCTGGGATGGCGGAGGAGACCAGCTGCAAGAAGTCATCTAGGCATTAGGGTCTGCCGCACAATGCCTAATCAACAGCCGCGTAACCTGACACAGAAGGCCTTTAACAAGCACAAGGCTTCCACTAAAGGTGTTTGTCAAAACCCACTGAGTCTGAACTTCACAACTCTGAATCCAAAGCGGGCACCAGAAGGCATCCAGCATTTCCACAATGCAAAACCCTTCTACAGAACGCCCCTAGCCAGAAGAGGACAGAGCCATCACCATGGAAACAGACCCAGGTTCCAGACCAACCACTGGGAAAGGCGTCCTCATCCTGCAAACACCACGGTATGTGCAACAGCAGTCCACCACAACATCCTCATCCACACAACGGAGGCTACACAAGGAAAGCTGGACACGCCTACCTCTGGGTTAAAGGAGCTGCTGACACTCGCAAAAGAGATCCTTGAACAAAACTCAACTAAGAAGTACTGAAAAGGACAAACCTCTGACTCCTTGCCTGCTGCATCACAGCTTCAGGCCCTACAAGGGAGGGCATCCCTTGAAAAACGGTCGGACACCACCAGAAGCAGACACCCCCCCCCACCCCCCCCCCCCCCCCCCCTGGACAACGTGGATATGAGCAACGGGCCCACATGCCCAACAGCAAAAGCTCTACCAACACAACTCAGGCAAGCTCAAGCCGGTGCCGCCACAAGAGCCAAGCGACACCGCAACCATCAGATTTCTAGTGACGTTCGGGCAAAACAGAGAGCTAACAACCACCTGCTGCTCTCCTGCCATCATCATTAGGTCAGTCTGAAACTCTCTGCACACTACAAAAACTCCATAACAATTACCTGCAATCCCTGGAACCACCTGCACTCTAACCAGTGAGAGTCCAACCCAGCTGTTCCAAAACACAGGTACCACAGATAGCCTATTGGCTAACAACACCCAAAACAACCATCTTACCCAGACCAACTCAATTCAGGATGACAGGTGACACAGCCTCAACACCTACTGCATAAGCTCGAGGACCCACACCTAGCTACAGCCTACATCACCACAGCACAACACCTGACAGCATCCACCACGGCACCAACAGCCAAAAACCACCACGGGCTCCCAGCCGTGAGTGCCAGGTGTGTGTTCGATTGTTCCGCACCTTGACATCGCTCGTTGTTGTCAACTCTATGGACAACAACGTTCGAAAGGGTGGAATTTGTAGCGTCTGGACCACTCAAACACACAATATATATTTATTTACAAATCAATTATTCATTTGATTAACAAATCGTCACAGTCCCCTCACTCAATAAACTGGATGTCAGGATTTCTGCTGAACACCATCCCCCCTTTGGTCATGACAACTAATCATGATATCACTGTTTTTATGGCCTAAAAGGAATGCAGGGGAGAAACTCCCTCATTTTACTCATGAGAAAGACAACAATGCCCAGTAGAAATGGACTGTTCTCTAATTAATTCATAGGAAAAACTTTCTTTGATTGAATACCCATATCCTTTGGTCATTGTGTATAACATTACTGTCTTGTATATTGTCTGTTATAGTGTATGCTGTTTTATTCATGTTAACATAGACCACTAGTTAATATAACCTCAACTATACCATGTTTAGTCTCTATGAATTCATCTTCGGATGAACTAACTGAGAGTGCATATTACATGCTAATACCTATGCAACATATTGATGTTCTAAGAATCTGTACTAATGCGTGCCTCAACACTCCAGCGAATTACATATGCAAAACACCAGGCTTACAGACAAAGAGTCATAAAAATCCACAGTATTTCCAACCTCCCGCTTGGAAATTCAACCTTTCTCATTGGACAAGCCCATCCTGAGAGGCGTGAATCTCTGCAGGCTTTAAAAGGCCACACTCCATGTGACACGCCCCTGTCGGTGGTTCAGTGAGATGATAAGATGAAGATGTGAGAAAACACTTCAGGATACCAAAGCATTTGTGCCAGGCCTTTCTTCGGCCTAGTCCTTTCCATTCATAAAGTGACACTGACTCAAACTGGTTCTTCTCATCGACACGAATTCAGCAAAGATCTACGGGAAGCTTTTAGATTTGCATCAGGAATTTCTTTCAGACCGCCGAGACTCGCTAAGTCTCAAACTTAGTCTTATTAATTGATACATTAAGTATCATTTGCACCTTTTAACAAAGGTGTGTTTGAACTCAGAATCTGACGTATCCTTAAAGGCTTAGATCTGTTGAATATGCAAAAGTGTTCCATAAAATCCATTCGTTATGCCTCTTTCTATGCTGAGTTAACTTACCCCTTTTCCTATACAACCTGTATGTGTTGTGTGTGTGTGTGTGTATGTGTATGTTAGACCAGCTAATGTGTTTATGTAGTATGTTAGACAATTTAAGTGTTTATGTAGTTAATAAAAACTTACTTGTATCACACTTGACGTTGTTCATTGTTTACTCATAACTGGAGTCAATAATCATGCAGATTTACGTTACAAACGTATAGAATTGTACAGTAAGAAACACACAAACGGGGGTTTTATTTCCTTTAACCAGGAAATAAACGTTCTTAGAATTGACAAGACGGTTGACCCTGAGTGGTCAGCTAAATATCTACAGCGGATCTAAAATATGAATAGTTAATCATAACTAGTTATGGTTAATTATTCATATTTCCCCATGAGCTAATTCGCTACATAAGCAAGGATGCATTAAATGCATTAAACAAATGAGGCAGCAGAGATTTTTATAATGTTACAAAACATTTTTATTTCAAATAAATGCTGTTTGTTTCTTTTCAGATCAAATCAAAGAATTCTTTTAAAAAAGTATGAGTTTCCACATAAAATATCAAGCAACTGTTTCTTGCACACTAATCACAAAATCAACATATTAGAATGATTTTTGAGGATCATGTGAGATCATTTTAAATGTATTATTAAACACTCTATATCTCAATTTGCTCTTTTTATTTTGTTTGTGCCTGCTTTGACTGACAGTCACATTTATCTTCTAGTGTGGATAAGTGTAGACTTTCTCCACTTACTGCTTCCAATTTGTTTCCTCATGTTTACTGCACAAAACCTCCTCTCTTTATGAGACACAGACTGGTACTTCAGCCACATTTTATTAAAACCCAAATAACTGGATAACAGAATTAGCTAGTTTCAGAAATAAAACTGGCTCAGAGCACATTCGACAAAAGAATTAACATATTTCCCCATTTACGTACTCTTGGCATTGACTTTACAACAATAGCTGACATGCCCTTTGAACACCAAATCCTTCCCTGAAGGCAAAATGCCCATTTGACACCTTAAACCAAGCTGGTGCAATGACTTGAGATCAAAGGTGTCGCCTGGAAGCATTTAAAGAATGTCTTGGTGATGGAAGATTGATTTTCACTCACCAATGCAGTAGCCCACAGCATTCAGGCACTGGCCCTCAGGGCAGCTGGTTCGGCAGTAGCCGTTATGGAGACTGGCGTGGGCTGGACAAGCAGAACAGTCAGCCTGAGACGGGCCCGTACACTCCTTACATGATGGATGACAGGCTGAAGGGAGACAAAAGAACTACATTACATTCATAAAATAATCTATTGAATTGTACTAATCCACAGGGACACAGCCTTCGGAACAGAACAGAATAACACCCAAAAACACCTTGGCAAGTACGGTCCTGAACATGGAAACCATTGGGACATTTATCGAGACACTGCCCTTGATGAAGGACACTGGGCCGTATACAGGAAGTACAATTCTGGAAACTTCTACCAGTGCAGCCTGAACATGAGATGTGACATTCTGAGAGAGAAAAACAGAAAGAAAGTGATATTAGTCACAGTCTTGTAAACAAACTCAAACTGTGTACCAGATACCCACATATTATTATATTATATTATATTATAATATAATATAATATAATAGAATATAATATAAATCAATAATTAATAAGCAATAAAGTATTTTATCAGCAAGGAGCATTATTTAATTCATCACAGCGTCAGTAAAGACTTTTACATTAATATAAAAGATGTATTTTTTGAATGAATGATTTTCTTTTGAACTTTCAGAATCAAAGGATCCTGAAGAAAATTTGTAATGGCTACTGAAAATTCAGCTGTGTCATTGCAGGAATAAATAAAAATGTTCAATTATATTAAAATAGATCTTTTATACATACTTCATAACGCTTTACTGTTTTGTAATCAAATAAATGCAGCCTTGTTGAAGGGATGTCTTTCAAAAATCAAAAGTTTAAAAATTTTAAAGGTTTTAATAAAAGTTTCAATAAATGTAAAAACAAAACTTTCAAAGCTGAGCACTCCACATGTACTATAGGAAGATCAGAGAGCGGACTTCATTTCAGGGCTCAGGACAACAATTTTGTAGAAATGATGCCCAATCTGCCTTTAAGTCGTATATGTAGACAAAGTGCATTTGCTCTAGAAAGGCTGTCAGTCAGAAAGCTGATCCATGTGCACACAGCTGAATGAAAGCAGTGAGCTCCAAAAAGAAAGCCTGTCACGGGTGTGAAGTCTGGACTCGTCTCCACTAGTCTACCAGACTGAATGTGAGAGACATTTGGCAGACACATGCAGACAACACACACACACACACACACACACACACAAACATACATAATCACTGGAAAATACAAAGATGCAGAGGCTCTTGACAATCTCCTCGATTTGGAGTAAAGCCCTTAGGACACAGGTGTCAACAGTCATGCTCCACTGCGACCCAAATCATCCACTTGTCTTTAAATTATTTGTCTGTTCAGCCAGGTTTCATTGTCAATCAGAACAAAAGGGCTTATCTACCCCTGTAATTCAGTACATTCCCCAAAGAAGAATAGTGGGTGTGCTAAATACTAACCCAGGCAATCCGTATTCTACTGAGTGAATGTGAGACAGGGCTAAGCTTTCTTTTAATGCAATTCAGACACACACACACACAATAAATATGCCTAAATGCCTCCCATATTGGGGGGGGGGGGGGGGGGGGGGGGGGGGGAAAAAAGTCCCCATTTTCTTTAAATTACATTTCAAGCCATGGGGTGTGTTTTGAAATGAAGCCAGGATATTGGAAATGGTACATGAGTTCTGAAGGTTCACAGTGATGGGATGAATTCTTTAATGTACTTTGAATCGATTTTTAAACTCACACCATAGCTGAGTGTGAGAGGCAACTGTACTGTTTGTTTAAACATGCCTAAAAGGTATTTGGATTCTTTTGGACACTCAGAACCGCACTTAAATGTCATTAGTTAACCACACTTATACAAAAAACCATTGCATATTTACTTCAATTTTCCTAGCTATCTTTGCACACTAACCTTTAACCAACTAGGCTCTTTGTAAAGCATTTAATAATGCAATAATGATTGTTATTAGTAAAGGTTTTAATGGTTGCCCACAAAATATATATAATACTAATAATTGAAAATTATTTAAATTGGCTCTTGCTTTCAGATTACACAATAGTCACATTCCAATTTAATTATTTATAGTTCTTGTCACCCTATTGAGTGAGACTAACACACAAACATATAGAGGCCAGCAGAGAGACTGACTTTAGAGGGATTCCACAGATTTTGGGGCGGGGGGGGGGGAAAAAAAATTCCTCTGACATGATATTGATCAATCAGCAAATCCACACACACACACACACACACACACACACACACACACACACACACACCACCCACACACTACAGACCAAGTAGCCCGGAGGAAGCATCAAACATTGTCTGAGCATGCTGGCTCAACACAAAGGTCTTCATTGAAGAAAGAGGCACTTGCCATTATTATAGCAGTGAGCTTCATGACAGTGGACCCATTGAATGAACAGCCCACTGGCCACTTTCTCACCACCTTCAGTGATGTTCTTCTAAGTCAATTAAAACAATATATATATATGACCATGGACCACAAAACCAGTAATAAGTGTACATTTTTCGAAAATGAGATTTGTACATAATCTGAAAGCTGAATAAATAGGCCAATATTTGGCCGAGATACAACTATTTGAAAATCTGGAATCTGAGGGTGCAAAAAAAATCTAAATATTGAGAAAATCGCCTTTAAAAATGTCCAAATTAAGTTCTTAGCAATGCATATTACTAATTAAAAATTAAGTTTTAATATATTTATAGTAGGAAGTTTACAAAATATCTTCATGGAACATGATCTTTACTTAATATCCTAATGATTTTTGGAATAAAAGAAAAATCAATAATTGGGCTAGTGCTAAACATAATAACAGCAAGTTTATAAGGGGGGGGGGGGGGGGGGGACTGGTTTTTTTTTTTTTTTTTTTTTTTTTTGGTTTTTGGGGGGGGGGGGGGGGGGTTTTTTTTTTTCCAAAAGGCGGCACATATATATATATATTGATTTGGTAACACTTTACAATAGGATTTAATTGGTTAATGCATTCTATATGGTGTACTATCAATGAACAATAATTTGAAAGCATTTCCTAATGTAGGTTAATATTAATTCGTTCATATATTAATATATTTTTGAACAAAAATTATTTTAAAATTAACAGTATGTTTATAAAGAAATATGAACCTAAACATTTAAATGCTTACAAGATATGCATCATGATGACATTAACCAACAGAACCCCATTGTAAACGGTTACCAATTAATTTTATTTAATACAATATTTAATTGTGAGCCATTTTAGGAATAAATGCAGAATGAAATTTATCATATTCTGACAAATAAAAGTTTTATACACCATATCTGACACGTACTGGAGCCAGAATTCCATCCCTGTGAAGCTCTCAGCATGTGGGAACATCATAAAAACAGAACTGATTCACGGTGTAAAATTCAGAAACCATTCAACGGGACTGTAAAAGCAACTGTAAATTTTATTCAGTGCTGTGGGGGGCGAGGTGTTGGTGGTACTACAGAAAGCCTGCAGTCCTTCAGGAATATACCACAAGCACATGTTGTCATACAGTTTTAATGTAATAAATTTCTGGGTTTGTGTATGATGGCTCACACCCGCACTTTTTTTCGAAAGATAAGCCTTTTCTTTTAATTTTCAAAAAATGTCATTCCAAATCCTTTTTGACAGGATTTGGTCAGGATTTAAATTTGAAATGAACAGCGTTCTCCACAGGGTGTTTAACATCCTGTACAACAGCCCTGGTGTATCTGGAGTGAACTGCAGATCTTCAGTCATCGAAGATTAAGACATTGGGAATAACTAGTGCAAACAACCTGCAGTGCGTCACTCAACACGACGACATGCACATTCTTTTTTCCAGTGTTTATCTTGCCATCACTTCTTAATCAGGGAGCTACTGAGAATTAAAATGGCAGCGTATGTGTCTTCATCTTCAGAGAAAAATAGAAGAATGTGTCTTCTTGTTTGCTCACCTCTGCAGGTCCGATCTGCGTCAAGGTAATGCTGTGGCCTGCAGACAGACATACAGGACCCGTGAGAGACATGTCCATTTTTAGGCAGCAGGACCTCTTCCTGTTTGACACACTGCATGCAGTCTGAGGAGTCCGGACCCACACAGACCCTACACAATGAATGACACCCTAAAAATAGAAGGAAACATGTTGAAAAAGTAAAGTTCATAGACACATGAAAGCTGCACACAGCATTGTATCAAAAAGGGAATGTCTCTTTGAATTTAACCGACCTTAATTTATGCTCCATAAAATTTTTAGACTTTAGTTTTAAACCTAAACTTTAGCCATTTAATTTTATACCTCATAAATATAGTTAGATAGTTTAGACTTTAAAGCTGCTTTTGCAAGGGGACCACGAGGTACATCCACACAGTTTATGACATTCAGATTTCATGCACGCATCCACACCTTTGATTTTCTATCATAGTGGGAAATTTTACATTGACTATTGTTTTTTAAGAGAGCTAATGACATTTCAGTCCCCCAAGCCATAAACCTAACTCTCACACAAACCTTTTTACATTTTTTTATTTTCATTAAGTCATTTTAGTAGACTACCATTCAAAAGTTTGGCATCAGTAAGATTTTTTGTTGTTGCTGCAATTTGTTTTTTGAGAAAAGGTTTATACGTTTGATAAAACATTTTTAAAATATTAATATTGTGAAATATTATTATAAAACAATATTATTGTGATGAAAAAGCTGAATTTTCAGCATACTTTACTCTAGTTCAGTGTCACATGATCCTTCAAAAATCATTCTAATATGTTGATTCCTTATCATCACAGTCGAAAATGGTAAGGAATTGTTTTTTTTTTTTTTTTTTTTTTTATTTTTTTTTTTTTTTTTTTTTCTTTTTTTTCTGAATCAATGATACAGTGTTTTTGTTTTTTTGACTCTTTGATAAATTTTGAAGTACAGCCTTTGTTTGAAATAGATTTTTTGCAACATGACTACAATTTTTTTCCTCAATGTAATGCATTCTTTATAAATAAAAGTATCAATTTCTTCAAAGGGTAGTGTATATTTTTCATACTCCCTACAGCCTCACTACAGTGTAGATATATATCTATATACATACATTCTATAACACACACACACACTTCTGTGAACAAATAGGCTGAATCTCTAGACAGAGTAGGTTATCTGTATTCAGGACACACACACACACTCACCCGCAATGCAGTACTGATTGACATACTGGGGCAGGGGACAACTACACTTAAATGGCTACAGGTAACAGATAACCCATACTGAACAAAAATCCTCACTTTCCACACTACCTTACAATGCAACATACAGGTGCATCTCACTAAATTAGAATGTCATGGAAAAGTTCATTTATTTCAGTAATTCAACTCAAATTGTGAAACTCGTGTATTAAATAAATTCAGTGCACACAGACTGAAGTAGTTTAAGTTCTTTGGTTCTTTTAATTGTGATGATTTGGGCTCACATTTAACAAAAACCCACCAAAAACCCATCTCAACAAATTAGAATATGGTGGCATGCCAATCAGATAATCAACTCAAAACACCCATAAGGTTTCCTGAGCCTTCAAAATGGTCTCTCAGTTTGGTTCACTAGGCTACACAATCATGGGGAAGACTGCTGATCTGACAGTTGTCCAATCATTGACACTCTTCATAAGGAGAGTAAGCCACAAACGTTCATTGCTAATGAAGCTGGTTGTTCACAGAGTGCTGTATTCAAGCATTTTAACAGAAAGTTGAGTGGAAGGAAAGGTGTGGAAGAAAAAGATGCACAACCAAACCGAGAGAACCGCAGCCTTATGAGGAATTTCAAGCAAAATCGATTCAAGAATTTGAGTGAATTCACAAGGAATGGACTGAGGCTGCGGCATCAAGAGCCATCACACACAGACGTGTCAAGGAATTTGGCTACAGTTGTCATATTCCTCTTGTTAAGCCACTCCTGAACCACAGACAACGTCAGAAGCGTCTTACCTGGGCTAGGAGAAGAAGAACTGGACTGTTGCACAGTGGTCCAAAGTCCTCTTTCAGATGAGAGCAAGTTTTGTATTCATTTGGAAACCAAGGTCCTAGAGGTCTGGAGGAAGGGTGGAGGAAACTCATAGCCCAAGTTGCTTGAACTCCAGTGTTAAGTTTCCACAGTCTGTAATAATTTGGGGTGCAATGTCATCTGCCGGTTGTTGGTCCATTGTGTTTTTTGAAAAAAAATGTCACTGCACCCGTTTACCAAGAAATTATGGAGCACTTCATGCTTCCTTCTGCTGACCAGCTTTTTGAAGATGCTGATTTCATTTTCCAGCAGGATTTGGCACCTGCCCACACTGCCAAAAGCACCAAACGTTGGTTAAAGACCATGGTGTGGTGTGCTTGACTGGCCAGCAAACTCACCAGACCTGAACCCCATAGAGATTATATGGGGTATTGTCAAGAGGAAAATGAGAAACAAGCGACCAAAAAATGCAGATGAGCTGAAAACCACTGTCAAAGAAACCTGGGCTTCCAAACCACCTAAGCAGTGCCACAAACTGATCACCTCCAAGCCACGCCGAATTGAGGCAGTAATTAAAGCAAAAGGAAACCCTACCAAGTATTGAGTACATGTACAAAAAATTTACATACTTTCCAATAGGCGAACAATTCACTAAAAAATGTTTTTTTTATTGGTCTATGAAGTATTCTAATTTGTTGAGATTGTCTGTGGTTCAGGAGTGCCTTAACAAGAGGAATACGACAACTGTAGCCAAATTTCCTTGACACGTCTGTGTGTGGTGGCTCTTGATGCCTTGACCCCAGCCTCAGTCCATTCTTTGTAAAGTTCACTCAAATTCTTGAATCGATTTTGCTTGATAATCCTCATAAGGCTGCGGTTCTCTCGGTTGGTTGTGCGTCTTTTTCTTCCACACCTTTTCCTTCCACTCAAGTTTCTGTTAACATGCTTGGATACAGCACTCTGTGAACAGCCAGCTTCTTTGGCAATGAATGTTTGTGGCTTACCCTCCTTATGAAGAGTGTCAATGATTGTCTTCTGGACAACTGTCAGATCAGCAGTCTTCCCCATGATTGTGTAGCCTAGTGAACCAAACTGAGAGACCATTTTGAAGGCTCAGGAAACCTTTGCAGGTGTTTTGAGTTGATTAGCTGATTGGCATGTCACCATATTCTAATTTGTTGAGATAGTGAATTGGTGGGTTTTTGTTAAATGTGAGCCAAAATAATCACAATCAAAAGAACCAAAGACTACTTCAGTCTGTGTGCATTGAATTTATTTAATACACGAGTTTCACAATTTGAGTTGAATTACTGAAATAAATGAACTTTTCCACGACATTCTAATTTATTGAGATGCACCTGTATATCTATCTATCGATCTAGAGGTCATCTTCAACTGCAAGCAACTTGTCCCTCCATTTAGTTTTGGATATCTTAAAAATTCCGACCAAATTTTAAATACATTTTTAATGATGCATTGCATCAATTAGTGAGTGGTCGAATCAAATCTTTGCTAAGTATTACACAAGAACTCTTTAGGACAGCTCATCTTTGATCTATCCTCTTTTATCGTGACCCAGTTTTCACCACATAATTATGTAACAGTGGGAGGAATATCAGAGTTTTAGAAATGCAGTCGTACTGTGACAGTGTCCCCCTCTGGAGAACAGTCCCTCTCCGCAGGACTCCACACACTGGCCTTGGTTCAGGATGAGAAACTTTGAGCAGGAGGTGCAGTGAGACCCAGCTGGCCCTGAGCAGGACGCACACGAACTGTGGCAGGCTGGAAGAACAACATAGGCATAGTTCAGGAGGTGGATTTAGTAGAAATCCCATGAGATGAGAGCAAAAATTACCAACCAGGACCTCTTGTAACTTATAACCTTTCAGGGCCAATTTCATCAAAGTCGGTTAGCAAAAATGTAACTTGTCTTGCTGGAGTACTTTAGCACATCTCAAGTTCTGGAATTATTGTGGTTTTGCTACTTCCGAATATCCTCAGTCATAATGTATGGAGTTTCTTATGAGCCGGTTAGGTAGAAAAGTGTTTGCAAATGGACTGTACACCACAGGATTAGGCTTGACTGTATTAATATATCATTTTAAACTCAAAATCATGCATCAAACGAACATCCAGACATGACAATTTTCTAACCCATGTGGTTTTGCTGAGAAAACGTAGATAAGACATTTCAAGGGACTGACTCCAAATGACAGGGAAACTTTCCAAAGAATCATCTCTGGCAAAGAAAATGGGTTTCAGAATGAATGGTTTTTCAATTCACTAGAAAAGAGATTTATGAGTTTGTGTTTGCCTACATCAGGGGTGAACAACCGTCCTGGATTGGACGTCCGCAAAGTTTAGCTTTCACTCTAATCAAGGACACTGATTTAATTTTTTAAGTGCTCTGAAGACCATAATGAGCTTGCTCAGTATGTTTGATTAGGGTTGGAGCTGCACTTTGCAGGCGTCGATCGCCAGGAGCAGGGTTGGGCACCCCTGGCCTACATGGACATGTTGAACAAAATATTAAAAGTGTAAAAGAAAACTTTTCACCTTGGCAACGGCCGTGGTCATTCTTGTAATACTGTGGTGGACATTGTGGTACACATTTCCCCTGATGCAATGCATGTTCAGGGGGGCAGCTCATGCAACTGGGGTTTTCGGGATGACAGGTTGCACAGGAAGGGTCACAAGCTACAACAGGATATAAAAATGTGTTATAAAATATTGCATAAAAAAATAAGACAACTAACATTTGGATTAAAGAACTAGTACAACCTCATGATTAAAATATCACAATCACAATGACCGCATTCAAAAAAAAACAAATGAATGCAGAAAAGCCTCAGGACTTTCAAAGTCAGCATGCAAGATTTAAAGTGCTCAAACCACTAGCTATTTTTACCCATAGCCAGAAACCCCAAAAACTCCCATCAACACAGTTCTCTCATATGTTAAACAGACAAGATGGATCTGTGGAGCTTAAGTTCTTTCACTGTAAAATACACATTTAGAGTGTCATTCTACATTTGCTGTAGGGTTGTCAAGGTGAAGCTTAAATGTATTCAAGGTGACATTTCTGAAGCAGGCTTTTGTGTCTACTTGGCAAGATATTATCATCAACAGTGATAAGACAACGAATAAGGCCATAAAAATGTCATGACAATCGGACTAGTAAATGCTACATCCATCCAATACAAAACATTTCCTATTTATATTCAAAGAATAATAAAAAAAAACAAATTCAAATTATTGGGTGCACTGTAAGGCTAGAATACACTGCACAACTTTGAACAAATTTGAACAGATAAAAAAAAAAAACAGGGATCATAATCTTGCTAACTTGCTGCCCCAGAAAACACTAAATGACTGTGGGTCATACACTATAAGACATTCACAATGTCTTGAACACAGCAAACACATGCAAAAACATTTTGCGTTTATAGGAGACATGTGACAAATAAAAACAGGATGTGTTCAATGCTTGATATCCTCCGACTGGATGGAGTAAAAAGCTAAAAAACGAAATATGTGCCCATCATACACTAGGCAATGTAAAATCTATCAACTCCAGCTGCTAAAAATCTGCAGACTGGGTCTGAAGTTTGGCAACTAGCGATGACTCCTTTAGACTGCAAATCTGGATGAAATCTGGGCAAAACGTAGTGTATTTCAACTTCAAGTTGTGATAAAAAAACAAAGTTAGTTTAAATTGTTTAATTTCAAACAAACATTTTACTCAAACATTGTTTTAAGCAAATCTGTTTAATTAAAATGCTTTAATTAAAACAAACCACACAGAGTAACCAATTAGATCAATTAGACCAATCATACCATAACAGCTGCCTTGATTAGCATAAAAGCCTGGACCACAATCCGAAACACAGAATCCATCCTTCAGTAAGTGGGAGGGGTCTGAGCATGTCAAACAATCCTGAGGCCCCACCCCCTGACAAGATGAACAGGAGTCACGGCAACCTAAAGAGGAAGAAATCAATAACATGTTCAAAATCAAACTAAACAAACAGCATAAGGCAGAATTACACGGTTACTTTATGTTCTAGTGTTGTGTGGTGGCTTTTCTGTGATGAATTAAAGTGAATTTACTTTGACTGCGAGAGAATACAAGCCAGTCAGATAAGAACAAAAGACGACCTTTCTGAGGGAGCTTGTAAAAGGTACAAAAAAAGGCAGAAGAACACATTTGCATATATAAAGAAAGTCTCACGATTTGAAGGACGCATACAGAATCACATACATAAGATGTTGAATATGTGCATTAAAATACATAATGGCATAAATAATACAAATGTATCTCCACTAAGAATAAGTGGTAAGATTGTACGAATATATCCAAAGGCCTACTGATATCTAAACACCAAATACAATCCTTTGCTAATAAATTTATCTTTAGGCCGATTAATGTTTTTTTTGTCACCGGCTAGTCGCATATTTCCAATATTTGGAAAAGCTTGATTGGGCTTTGTGTAGATATGGAAGGAGGGTTTTCTCTTAGTTTTTCCCATGAAGTTCAAGATATTTGCTTTGTAAAATAAGTGACCTAAATTTGAATAGTCAGGGCACTAACTCAATCTCCCTTTAGCAAATTTACTGAACTACTCCACATAAATATCAAAAGCCTTAAAATCTCATCAAATCTACCATCTCTTCTTCAGACAGAGAGAGAGAGAGAGAGAGAAAGCGAGAGATGTGGAACAAATTAACAGTTGAGCACTTCTTCAAAATCACCTTCTGGTCCTTTCTGTTTATGAGGCTGAATATAACAAATAATAGAAGATGTCTGTTATTCCAGATTTTGAACATTTGTGAACAAAATGTGAGTGATGCTAGCAATGCAAAACGTGGTGCCACTGTACTAAGGTGTTGTACTAAAGACTATGTGGTAAATAAGATGTTCTGAATGGTTCTTAATGTGCTATTCTGTTGCATATTCCACCAAGTCACCCTGATAATCTGGTCTCTAGATGTACCTCCAACAATTTACACATTTTAAATAAATGCTGTTGAATGCTGTAATGCCAAAAAGCTGAAAAAAGTTTCCACAAAAATACTGTTTTCAACATTTAAAATATTACTGTTTTTTAAAATACTGTTTTTTTAAGCACCAAATCACCACATTAGAATGAATTCAGTAGGATCATGTGACACTTAAAACTGGAGTATGCTAAAAAAAATTCAGCTTCTACTATGAAAAAGTAACATCATACCTCTCATTAAGTCACACAGCTGGTGTCATTCATGTCCACAACAAACATGGTGAGGGATGAGATTCACATTAAAATGTAGTACTTAGAAAAGAAATACTGATACTTTCCTTAGTAAGAACCACTTACTTCATATCTAATGTTTTATTTTACATGTAATTAATCATGCCTTGTGTCAATGTTTTTCAGATTTATGTACAAATACTGTATTTTTTTTACCTTATGAATAATCAATGATTTTAAATGGTTACAAATGCCACAGAATCTGTGAAAACAGTCTCTAATTATGTTGTGCAGCAATAAGGTCACAAGACACCTTCTCTTATTCTTTGTGGGAATCTAGTGCTCAGGATTAAGCTACAAATCTGGGCACAGCGCCCGGTGTGAAACATTCACGGTTCTACATGGCACCTCTCCACAGACTCACACACACTGGCACCAAACTGGCCCAGAACCCTGAGAAGCTGGAACGGGACCAAATATTTTGACAGCCAACAACAAAGTGTGAACAAGAGATGTAGGTAACCATGTTTAGTGGATCTGGAAAAGCTTGGCATGCTAGAAAAATTAATGACAGAACACTTGGCCATGTCTGTCAGCACAACTCTTTAAGGTTTTACACGACTTCTTGATATGCTGCAGATGTGAAAGGATATATAGTACTTTAAGATATCCAAGTTGTGGCATGTAAGAAGTGTTCGTTAAGTTCTGTTAGCGGTTTGTTTCAAAATTGCAAACCTCATATGTTACATGAGATAAAAAAAATGTAACTCTATTATCATTTAAAATGTAAAAGAGAAAGGGAGAAAGGCACAGACAAAGAGAGAGAAAGAAAAGAGAAAAAAAGATGAAGGGCTTCCTCTAAGATTTCCTCATTTTTTAGCTTAACTAAATAACTTCTTGAACATTTGCATTTACACTCAGAGAGTGAAACAAGAGAATGAATCGTTATCGCTTGGCCACAATAAAAATCTTCCACATTCAATTGCTCAGTAAGACTCATTCTTGCTAAATCCATTATAATGGGCTCAACCTAAGCTGGATATTTCTTCTCCATCTTGTCGCTTGTAGAACAATGTGGTCCAATTAGTGGGAGAGGCTTATTAAAGTGTGCAATTGAATGAGAGTGGGGACTGGAGTAATTGCTGTACAGTCTAGTGGTCCCAGTCACAGACCAGTTAACAGGTCACTAATGCACGATTCCCTCCAGATTGGATTGCTATAGTCAGGTAGCCTGACAAGACCAGGTACCCACGTCTTAAGGTTGATTCTTATGCAAGGAGTGAATGCACTGCAGATGCAGTAATGCTCCATCTGGCTTTAATAACAAAGAAGAAATTGACCTTTTAGAGCTAACACAATGCAAAATGTTGAACAATAGGAATTCCACATCTAAATATATAAATTGGGCCCTTTTGCTTATCGAGGAAGTAAATACAGCTTCATTATATAGCAATGAACAATAAATTAATATTTAACAAAGAAGTAAATGAGTAAATCTTAGTCCTAAAAAATAAATAGCAGGTGATATTTGCACCTTGTCTATATCAATAAATAAATACAAAATTAATTAATAAATTAAGAATTCGTTTGGTATCAGTGAAAATTTTGTTTTACTAAGATGATTCTCCATTTAATTAATAAAAAAAAATACGGTAATGTTGTAAAATATTATTACAATATAAAATTATTTTTGTTCTATTCACCGGTTAAAATTTAGTTTATTCTTAAGATGCACAGCTGATTTCAGCAGTCATTTCTTCATATGATCATTCAGAAATCATTCTATTATGTTGATTTGCTGCTCAAGAAACATGTCTATTTATTAGCAATGTTGAAAACAGCCACTAAGGAAGTATGGAAACCATGACTTTTCAGAATTCTTAGATGATTAAGTTGAAAAATGTTTAATAAGTTAACTTGAATAATTGTCCAGCAATTATTTGAATAGAATACATATAAATGGCCTTTCCTTATCTGCATCTTGCTATACAAACATGTCTCAATCATTGTAATTTTTGAAGGCTGTAAATATATATAATAGTTACGTACATTATTAATTAAAACAAATAATATATGGTAAATATTTTAATATAGATACAGAATATTAATATACATTTAGCATTCATTTCATGAATCTATTTAAATCCAATATAAGAGATCCCCCCACATGATTGTAAAGCGCTTTGGGGTGTACAATAAAGCACAGTATAAATGCATCATTCATTCATTCATACTTCTAAATATATTTTAAGACAGACGATTTGGGCACATTTCTATATAGCTCCACAGACGCATTAATACGTGTTGTTACAGTTAATCCTGCCTCTGTCCTCAAGAGTTTTACCTGCTGGATTGCATATATATATATATACAGTATATAGATATAACAAATTCCTTTAAGCTGTAAGACAGTCTAAATTACACAGAGTACAACAGTAGCACAGAAAGCAAGAAATAAAAGTGGATGAAATGTAACAGCAGCTGACTTACTGAGAAGCGTGTTAGTCCTGAACAGAACCTCGCTCACAGGTGCCACATTGCCTGCACTGAGATATAGGACCCACATGCGTGGCATTCAAAGTCTGCTCACAGGTGGCACCTACGGCGGGCAGGCTGGCAGAAAGAGAAAAAGAGGGTATGAGGGTTGGCTATACACTTCGTGGCTGCAATAGCCAAAAAAACTTGCGAAAAAAAAAAGCTGGGTAAAAAGCAGTGATACTTATAGAGATTCGTTGTGAGAGAATTAGTACAGCCAGCTTTTTAAAGAGTGACTAAAGAGTTGTCAAATGATCGATAGCCAGGTCCGGATTTACGCATAGGCATTCTAGGGCACGTGCCTATGCTTGCTCGTCCAGAGGGGGTCCAAACATAACTAAGAGATGTATAATATTTTTGTTATACTATGGGCCATCTACAAAAGTAAAAGAACCAAAACCCAGAAGACATTGAGCAAATAAATATATAACAAACAATAGGGTAAAAATGACAGACTATTTCCATGTCTTCCACCTTTTTATGTAGGCTATGGAAATCAGGCTTTCTTTCTCCCGTTCTCTCTCACAGACGCACGCACAGTACGGACACGCACTCGCGCACACACGCGGAGATACGAACAGAAACACAGTGAATTTATCAGTAAAATAGTTTCGCAGCTGAAAAGCTACATTACATTTCTCAGTAGCGAGGTTCATGAAGGAGTTTAATTTAAAGATTCGCTATTAGTAGACGCTACTGCTGAATGCTGCTGAGAGATGCATAGACGCAGGTATTCACACACACTTAATCTCTCTCTCTCCCTCTCTCTTTCGCTCTCTCTCATTAATAACTGCGTTAGCCTGCATATCAAATGACTCAAGCCTCTGTTATTAGCTCTAAAATGACGTTTTGGAATTTTCAACGGAAGGTTTGGGATGAGGTGCGTAAAACATTTGTTCAACACACGAGATTTCAGGACGGAAACATGTCAAATGTCTTGAAACAAATCATCTGAACAATGTCTTGATGTGTGGTTGTGACTCTAGGCCGTTAAAATTATTAAAGAAATAATGCACTCCCGAAGTGGTTACGTGGCCACGACGCCGCGCCTATATGGAACGGTCTTTCTCAGTTCTCAAACAAATTAAGAACTACATTCGATTTTTATTGACTGAAGGCAAGCGCTTATTGCGATAGAAAACACTGTAATGGTTTCCACTGATTAAGAAATATTTTTGTTTGCTTGAGTGGTAATATTAGGTCTATTATATTAATATGGCCCAAAAATGTGTTTTGCCTATATCACGAACAGAGGTAAATCCGGCCCTGGCAATAGCCCTCCAAAGTGGGGGGAAATTCCAGTGTAGGATCCGGTCTGTGTTTTGACTTGTTGAAATGACTGTGACAAACATGACTCATGTACATGTACATCCACATACAGTACACACAAAACACAAACCAACAAAGCTATAGGATTAGCTATTTATGGAAGTCACCCAAAGCAGAGGGCGTTTTGAGGATTTAAAATACCATAGGGTAAAAATATGTTTAGGCCAGACATGTGTGAATGTTGGTGGGAAAATAGGAGGAGGAGGAGGATAAAGTAAAAAAGGAAGTGAGATGAAGAGGCGAACAGCAATTCGTGCAACAAAACCAGCGAGGGCTGTAAAAGTATAACGGTAAAACACAATAATAAAAAAAAAAAAATGTTTATACCTGCACAAACTTTGCCCTGAGTGAAAAATCCTTCAGGACATGACTGCAGACAGCGTCCATTCATCAACAGGGCAGAAGGGTCCTGACAGCTGTCACAGTGATCTGGTGTGCCAGAGCATGTCAAACAGTCCCTGTGACACTGCACTGCTACAGACACACACAAAAAACACAGTCAAACTCCTCAGATGACAGATAAAGCTACTTCACAAACACCCATTTAAATTAGAATCGTTCACCTCTGCTCTAATAAAACAGAACCAGTTGGCCTGCAGCTGTGACAGTACATTTGCATTTTCCTAAGGCATTGCACAAACCCAAACGTCACCAAAAATGGCTGAATTTACCTATTAAAGAACAACCATTAAAGTACCATTTATTGTGAATGCTTTAGGTATTTTTTTTAAACGAAGAAAAGCTGTTCTTAATCATAGCCAATATAACATTATTATTAATATTTACATTGTCAAAGGGGTATTTAAGCAATCATGAGTACTCAAAACCTGTCACACTTCCAACAATTGAAAATACTTACATTTAAAATAGGCTTGTGGATAGTGTGGAAATTAATCTACACATAGTTCTTCACTAAACCATATACACGTTCAAAAAGTTTCGGGTCTGTAAAATTTCTAAAGTTTTTGAAAGAGGTCTTTTCTATTTGCCAAGGCTGCATTCATTTGATCAAAAATACAGTAGAAATAGAAATATTGTGCAAATTTAAAAATACCTTTAAATAGAGATTGTTATTATAATTAAAAATGTACTTATCCATGTGATTTCAATGCAGAAATTTTCAGCAGCCATTAATCAGGGTTCAGTGTTCAGGATCCTTCAAAAATCATTACAATCTTGCTGATTTGCTGTTCAGAAACTAATTTTTTCTATATTAACATTAAAAAGCATTTCTTGTGTTGTCCTAATATTTTTGGAAAGTGATCCATTTTTTAGGAGTATTTGATGAAAAGTTCAAAAGAACAGCATGTATTTGAATTTTAAATCTTTTGTAACATTATAAATTATTTGAACGGTAGTGTACCTGCTTTTATTCACTCTAAACCATATATTTTCTTTTAATATTAACAAATATTATTACATCATATAATGCTTGTATGTATGACGTCATGGTCATTTCTTCTATAGTCATGCAAAAGAACCACCAAATCTCCCACCCAGTCTTCAGTGTACTAATAAGCCATTCATAACTTCTCCACATGGTCCAAAAGAAACCTGAGCCTCTAACTATAATTCTCTTTGGCACAAGAATTAATTACACAGTCTCTAATGAGCTGGTAAATCCCTTGCTAAGGACTTTGGGTTGCAGGTTTCTGGCTCCGTACATGAGGCCAGAGCAAGAGACATGGAAATAGGGCAATGCAGAAAATTAAAGGTGCGTTGGTAATTATTTGATGGTAACTCTCAATTTTTGGACCGGACTGCAAGCACAAGGCCAGACTCATATCCAGAGGCAGAAAATGAAAGCTCTGAGTCTTTATTATTTTCTGACACTCCCTCATAAATCACTTTTAATTAAATACCTTGGTGTGTGAATCAATAAGTCTTGGGGAAAAACTATCCTACTCTCCATTTTCCAGTTGAAGTAAGCATTTTTTACCAGAACGACCTTTGAGACTTTCCATCGATTTGAAAAATCTACTTGTTTTGAGTGCAAATGTATTATAATACGGTCAGCAGCTAGTAAATCTTTCCGAATCGCAGTGTTTCTCACAGCAACACTGCAAGTCATTATGTCTCAGACAATCTATCTGATAAAACACTGATGCTGGGCTCCTTCTGTTCCTCACAACAGGCAGTCAAGTAACAAATGGTTATGTGGCTGCGAATGCATATACACTGCCTTTGCCTTATTGATCAAATCTGGACATTAACCAGCTAACAAGCGCTATCACCACGCAAGCTTCTACTTTCCATATGTGCTTAATAGTGCTTATGATAAATATAGAAGGGAAAAGTATGTTTTGTTTTTTGTAAACAGGGTAGCCGTTTCTTGTCCAATGTTGAAGAGAAAAAATTCTATTTGACTGCTGTGTTTGGAGGATACATTAGCATAATCTTATAAGCATAAACACAGAGATGCCAAACGGTCAACCCACGCACATATAAACGTCCAAACAATTTGCCCCGTCTCTTCAGATAAACATACAGTACATATCTATATAAAAGCAAAATGTAAACACAAACACATTCCGTTTTCTTTCTCTCTATGGTCTTTCCTAAGAGAAAGAGAGAGAGGAAAATGTTCCTTCCTGTAGCATCTTTTGAAGTCACCAGGGAAATTTAGTATATAGATCAGATCCGAGTCTCATGGGTGCCGCAGAGTTAAAAAACCACGTTATCTAACCAGAATATAATCTAATGCTATAGCTCTCATCTCTCTACCACCCAGATCAACTATGTTTTGTCTTATGGTTGAGAAATTGTTCCTTGGAGGGCTGATAAAGAAAGATTTTCAGAACAATTCAGAAATGTTTTTAATCACATAAAGAAATGCTTTTAAACTGGGAATAGAATCATGTTCTTTTGAAGTAAATAAATCAAAGTATAACCCCAATTTCACTGATTATATTGGAGCATATACACAAGACAGCATGGTAATTAACTACTGTAGCTTCGTACACCATTGCTGTTTGGGAAATGAACACCAACATAGATGCAGGTCTCACCTGGATTGCAATTGGGACAGCACTGTTCAGGGTGAGGTATAGTTAGGGTGCCCAGTGGACAGGTGGGACAGGAATGCTGGTAACAGATCACATGATTCTCTTGACACTGACACACACGACACAGCCCCTCTCTGACACTCTCTAGATTCTGAGACACAAAGAAGAGTAAACAAACATTTTTGCTTAGACAAAAGATCTGTTATAATAATATTTTTTAAATTTGCAAACCACATGCTTATGCTTACTTACAGTAAGGCGTCTAAAACTCTTGATGTTGAATTTCTGCCCCTAAATAGACAAAGACAGTCTGATTGTTGGTGGTATTAATTTGCTTGTCTTTTTTTCTTCGTTGCTATCAAAAGCTTCTTGCATATTAGCATTTGGGCTCAGTATTTATTTATTTATTTTTGAGAGAGAGAGAGAGAAATGAATACATTTATTCAGCAATGACCCTCAATTGATAAAATGTGACAGTAATGCATTTATAGTGTTACAAAAAAAAATGTTTTCAAAGAAATTATTTTCTTTTGAACTTTCTCTTCATTAAAGAATCCTGCAAAAAATATATCGTAGTTTCCATAAAATATTTTCACAAAAGCACATCTGTTTTCAACATAAATAATAAGTAATGATTCCTGAGCACCAAATCAGCATATTAGAATGATTCCTGAATGATCATGTGACAATAAAGACTGGAGTAATGATGTTAAAAATTCAGTTTTGACATCACATAAATAAATTACATTTATATTAAAATAGAAAACAGTTATTTCAAATTGTAAAAAATATTTCACAATATTACTGTTTTTACAGTATTTTTGATCAAATAAATGCACTCTTGGTGAGAATAAGACACTTCTTTCAAAATTCTTACAGACCCCAAACATTTGTATGGTAACATATGTATTTCACATGTAAACATGGATATAAAACATGATAAAACCACTGTATGTTTTACTAAAACCCATATTTAAAGAAGCTTCGTACCTTCTGGTCTGGCTGTGAATATGTACAGGAACTGGTTGTTGTCTTACACTCTGGGCAGCATTTCCGAGGCAAATGGACCAGTTTTTCTCCCTGGCACAAGGTGAGAAATGTTAGTTCATTTAATTTCAGCATGAAAACACCCACAGGGGAATGATTAGCTGTCTGACACAGAGCCACAAATCTCTAATTACATCACATTTCCAATTCTACCTCTGAGGTTCTTTATAGGGGGCCGCTATCAATAGTCATTTACATTCATGAGAGAATCTTTAGTTGTTTCTGTGTAACACAGTCAGATCACAAAAGCCATGGTGGTCTTACAGGCGAATCAGAATATGTCAGTGAATTACGGAACTACAGATGGGAAAGAGGGTTTGATCAATGTTTTCAAAAAGATATAGAAGCATCTGTTGTATTTCTTTGTTGTTTAATCAGACGCTCTATTACTATGACTTCAATGAACATCAGCACTCATTTTAATTAATGCAGGACTCCCCCCTAAAACACTGCACTGAAACAGCAGTTATATATACAGGTGCATCTCTATAAATTAGAATGTCATGGAAAAGTTGATTTATTTCAGTAATTCAACACAAATTGTGAAACTCGTTTATTAAATAAATTCAATGCATGAAACTTGTGTAGTTTAAGTCTTTGGTTCTTTTAATTGTGATATTTTGACTCACATTTCACAAAAACCCACCAATTCACTATCTCAACAAATTAGAATACTTCATAAGACCATTTTTTTAGTGAATTGTTGGCCTTCTGGAAAGTATGTTCATTTACTGTACATGTACTCAATACTTGGTATGGGCTCCTTTTGCTTTAATTACTGCCTCAATTCGGCGTGGCATGGAGGTGATCAGTTTATGGCACTGCTAAGGTGGTATGGAAGCCCAGGTTTCTTTGACAGTGGCCTCAGCTCATCTGCATTTTTTGGTCCTTGTTCTCATTTTCCTCCTTGACCAATACCCATACATTCCTCTATGATTCAGGTCTGGTGAACACCAGGGGTCATTACCAACTTTTGATGCTGTTGGCAGTGGGGGCAGGTGCCAAATCCTGCTGGAAAATTAAATCAGCATCTCCATAAATCTTGTCAGCAGAAGGAAGCATGAAGTTCTCTAAGATTTCCTGGTAGATGGCTGTGTTGACTTTGGACTTCAGAAAACACAGTGGACCAGCACCAGCAGATGACATGTCAGCCCAAATCATCACTGATTGTGGAAACTTAACACTGGACTTCAAATAACTTGGGCTATGATCTTCTCCACCCTTCCTCCAGACTCTAGGACCTTGTTTTCCAAATAAAATACAAAACTTGCTCATCTGAAAAGAGGACTTTGGACCAACAACAGCAACAGTCCAGCTCTTTTTCTCCTTAGCCCAGGTAAGACACCTCAGACATTGTCTGTGGTTCAGGAGTGGCATAACAAGAGGAATACGACAACTGTAGCCAAATTCCTTGACACGACTGTGTGTGGTGGCTTTTGATGCCTTGACCCCAGCCTCAGTTCATTCCTTTTGAAGTTCATTCAAATTCTTGAATCGATTTTGATTGGCAATCCTCTTAAGGCTGCGGTTCTCTTGGTTGGTTGCGCATATTTTTATTCCAAACTTTTTCCTTCCACTCAACTTCTGTTAACATGCTTGGATACAGCACTTTGAACAGCCAGCTTCTTTGGCAATGATTGTTTGTGGCTTACCCTCCTTGTGAAGTGTTTCAATGATTGTCTTCTGGACAACTGTCGGATCAGAAGTCTTCCCCATGATTGTGTAGCCTTGACCAAACTGAGAGACCATTTTGAAGGCTCAGGAACCTTTGCAGATGTTTTGAGTTGATTATCTGATTGGCATGCCACCATATTCTAATTAGTTGAGATAGTGAATTGTTGGGTTTTTGTTAAATGTGAGCAAAAATCATCATAATTAAAAGAACCAAAGGCTTAAACTACTTCAGTTTGTGTGCATTTAATTTATTTAATACACAATTTTCACAATTTTAGTTGAATTACTGAAACAAATGAACTTTTCCAAGACATTCTAAATTATTGAGATGCACCTGTATATTATGTATTATATAAAAAAGAACCTGAATACATGAGTTATGCCAACAAAACTAAATATAACGTGACAGTTCACAACAAAAAAGCGAAAATTTGTGATAATTACTACACTCATCCGTCCTTCACAACACAAATGAAGATATTTTTATTATACTCTAATCTTTTTTGTCCATCCATTGGTTGTTTTGAGTTCAAAGGTGAACAAAGGTTTTATGGTTTTGGACTGACATGAGGGTGAGTGAATGATGACATAATTTAAAAATGGACTAGTAGAAAAAACTAGTAGAAATATTCTAAAGAGTTGCATGTTACCACTTTCTACAGCCTGCATATAGTTTTTTGCACCATAAGTAGTCACATTTAAAACCGAGAGTTTCTCTTCAAACTTGTGTACTAACTTTTAAACTTCAGTCCAAACTTTACCTTACAGTAGTGAAATTCACCGGACTTAAAAGAAAATATTTAAAGGGGTCATAAATGGTGCAAAGTTTTCCTTTCTCTTTGGAGTGTTTACAAGCTGATTGTGCATAGATAAGGTCCCTGAAGTTGCAAAGACTAAAGTCTCAAACCAAAACAGATATTCTTTATATCAAATTTAAGACTCTGCCACGCCCCCTAAAACGTCTCGTTCTAACACGCCCCCACATATCCACCTCACTATGTGGAAATATTTGCATAATTTGCCACCCAAATGTGCATGCAAAGAAATAAGGCGTGGCTTCAGTAACCGCAGTTAGTGTTGAATCAGCCCTGGTCAGGGAGATGCTGTGTGTTTCTAGACGAAAGCAAAAGCTCTTTATTTGGTCTTCCGGAAGTAGATGCAGTTAGGAATCTTTAAGATGACTTACAATAACAGCAATGCATTTTCTGGACGACCGTTTCGTGAACCTAGGATAGGAGGTAATTCTGACTTTGCTATGACAATCTGGCGCTTCTGAATTGCTACTGTTTTGTTATTAGTTTAAGTATTGCTATTGACTGTTCAAATGCGGAGTTTTGCGCATCGTTTGTGTGTGTGTGTGAGAGAGAGAGAGAGAGAGAGAGAGAGAGGAGAGAGAGAGAGAAGAGAGAAGAGAGAAGAGAAGCGTCACATCACCGTGGAGTCAGCTGTCTTAATTGTGGCTTGTGTACTGCAAACACATACTAGCTTCATCATTGTGTCTGTCACGCGACTCTGTTCCCCTTTCGGGCTCTGTCTTTACATTTATTTTGAAAGATGAAGATCGCGATTATGGTAAGGGGCGTTACATTTCCGACGAGTGCTTGCGGTGTTCGGCCAGTCAAAATGCACTGGGTCAGCTGGCCAGTCAGAGCAGACTTCGCTTGTCGGAAGGAGGGACTTTGTATAAAACGAAGCGTTTGAGATAGTCGGGCATAGAGGACCTACACTAATGTACAGTATTTGAAAATAATGTGTTTTTTGAACATTAAAGCATGTCAACATATTCTGTTACACCAAATACACAAAATAATGATCTTTAAAAAAGCATCATATGACCCCTTTAAGTCAGAGTTTCCTCTCTAAAGAATAACCTTTACAGTGGCAATTCTGGATTTGGGCCAAAAGTATAATTAATAAGTGATAAATCTCCACATTGCTCAACCTTTCAAAGCTCCTTATGATTAATGGAGAAGCAGAGAATATATTGATTGAATAAAGTTATAATTCATAACCAGGACAAATGACCACAGAGATAATGTGCCCCAGGTCTCAAACTCATCTGGTATATTTTGCCCTAATAATAGTCAACATTTTACATATAGGGCATCCCCTCAAGCTGAGCTTGTTAATCGTGTCTTTTAATGAGCAGGGTAAGTATGTGTCCCTGCTGATGGCTCTGCATAGAAATGTGTTCCTTATCAAATTTGGACACATACCCGTGGGCACTCCGATCTGGCGCACTCGACCCGTTGGCACAGAACCTGACCCCGTTCACACATGCAGAACTCACAACCCGTGCCGTTCCACATATCACCATGGTAACGGACAATGCCCTCATAGAGGCAGCTGCCTTTTGATGAGACACAATCTTCACAGCACTGCCCGGCTCGCTTGACCTTCGTCTGACCCTGAGGAGTCACACGTTAGCAGACATTATAAAATGTCACACTTGTTATAATGCACATCAAATCATTTGGTAACACTTTATTTTATGGTGTTCTTGTTACACATTACATGTACTTACTATTATAATAACAATAAATTATGCATAATTTCATGCAAGTAACCCTAAGCCAAACCCTAACCATATAGTAAGTACATGTAGTTAATTACTATTACTAAGTACTTAAGTGTATAAATACACTGTAACAAGGACAGCTTAAAATAAAGTGTAACCAATAATTTTTACTTGTGCCTCAGTTTGTAAAAAAAAATCAGTTGTAAACAACAACTTCCATTTAATAGAGCCTAATTTATATACAACCCAAAATATTTTCTTATAAACCTCACAAAATTGTGTGTTGATGTATTTGGAAGTTTTAGAAATTTAGGAATTAGGAGTTTGAACTGAACCTACTGAAGGGCTTGTCCCTGTATATTTTTTTTAGGAAAATATACAATAGCCTAGAAGAAAAAAACTAAAGAACTGTATAAATGCTAAAAGTGAATTTCGCCAACTTTTAGCATAGAGATGGACTCCAGTTATTAAAATAAATACTATAAGCCATAAAACTCTAATTTTCATTTAATGAGGTAATTTCACGCTCTTTAAGGAGTCACACTTATTAAGGTAAGATATAAAAACGAAATGTCTGTTCCTGCTGAGTATTGTTCTAAAGCACAGTTACATAAGATCATGAATTTTGCATGAAAGCAAAAGACTGAGATGAAAAACACCCCGGAGCAACAGACAAAATGCAAAATATATGGTGCAAACAATCCTGGATGACGAAAAATCCTAACTGTCACTTTTAGGCCCAAGAAGCATAAACTGCAAGAATCAAAGTGAGATTGTATTAAATTGTAAATGACAACAATCGGTTAGCCAACAGCATCTCTTTCGTGATCTTCTCAGCAAGTGTGGGGGTCAAGAAACTGTCTTTGACATGAAGTGTTGGGGTGTAATGGATTTCTGCTGACCTTATCACAGTGGAGAGGAGGGCACTTCTCCGTCTGACAGCGAGAATGACCGCGATCGCACACACAGGAGGTACAGCTGCCCCTCTGCCACTGCTCGCCGTGCTAAGAACACACACACATACACAGTAAAAGAGTTCTGAGAGAGAGGAACATCTGTCATCAATACTGTATTTTTAAATGTATGTAAAAATAAAAAAAATACAGAGCTACACCACCAATGTCTCAATTCAATTTCAAAATTCAGATGGCATCTCAATGCTGTTCAAAGCTTTAGCAGCAGAACAAATTACAGCACATAATGAATTTAAAGGAGACATATTATGCCCATTTTTACAATATGTAATATAAGTCTCTGGTGTCCCCAGAATGTGTCTGTGAAGTTTAAGCTCAAAATACTCCACAGATCATTTATTATATCATTTTGAAAATGCCGATTTTGAGTGGAAGCAGAAACACGCTGTTTTTCGTGCCTTTCTCTTTAAATGCAAATGAGCTGCTGCTCCCCGCCACCTTTTCCAGAATAAAGCTGCGCCATTACAGCTCGGACCTGCTAAATATATCTGTTTATCGCTTTGAAATCATGCGTTTTAAATCATATTAGTTTAAACTTCTGATATACGGTTTTCTGAGAGCACACATCCGAAGCACACGGACAGAAAGCGGCTGTCACAGCATGTGAGTACTAAACTAAGTTCTCATTCACACAAGTTTACGTTAAAAACACACATGAGTTACAAAAACAGTCGGTTATGTCTGTGAAGGTAAACAGCTGGGAAATAAATCACATGTTTATTTTAGATCTGTGTGGCAACAGCAATATTCACTAAATAAATCAATAAATCCTCTGCTCTCTTGTCTCCTCTGAGGCTGGGACTCTAAACAATGTTCTGTGCTCGTCTGTGCAGCCAAAGGCAGAACATTAGCATAAAAACTAGTACACCGTTGTCGCTTGCGAAATCAAAATGATGGCGCCATGGGTGGAAACTGACAGATTAAGGGGCGGTAATATTATAATGAGATCCCTTTGCAACGTCACTAGGGGAGCGAAATCAAACGCGCTCGTTTTTTCAGACACTTGCAGAAATAGGCTTACCAAAACAAAGTTACTGGGTTAACCTTTTTCACATTTCCTTGGTTGGTAGATGCACTGGGGACCTGATTATAGCACTTAAAACCTGGAAAAGTCAGATTTTCATGATATGTCACCTTTAAAATAAATGACAATTTCAGCCAATGCTGTAGTGAACAAGACAAGTACTAGAAGGAGATGAAAAGAGTGGTGAATGTTATCCTCTCTAAATCCCTGCTTTGCTTTCACACAATCCACTGTGATCAAAAGAGCTGAATTCCGCCGAGTGGGACGTGATCGCTGAAAGCACGGTGAACAGAGAAACAGCCCTAAATGACATGCTAATGAGAGATTTCGGGGACGCTTGTGACGTTTGAGTGTCTAAAGAGATGTGTCAGTACTGCAAGGATGTAACCACATACTCCAGACAGCGGTGATCAAATGGAATCATTTAAGAATTAACCACATGATTCAACCATCATCTTAATATGCCATGTCTATAGTAATATTGACTCTGGCGCTTTATTGGTATAAGAGAGTTTCATCATGACGCATGTGTGTGGTACTGCTGACGTAGAACACATGCAGAGGAAAGCATGCACATGCGTCGTGATCCTCTCTATAACGGCACTAGGATGACGCGAAGAAGAATTGACGAGTAAAATCGTTATTTTAGTTTTCTTTGCACACAAAAAGTATTCTCATAGCTTCGTAAAATTACGGTTGACCAACTGATGTCACATGGTCCATTTTAACAATGTCCTTACTGCGTTTCTGTGTCTTAACCATGGTAGTACCCTTGCTGTCTATTAGTGATGTGTCGTTCATGAACGATTTGTTCAGTTTGAACTAATCTTTAACATGACTCAGGAATGACGAGTCCTCTCAGCGAGGGATTCGTTCATTTTGTGTTGACATGCGCAACATCCTATTAGTTCTTTACAGGAAACAGAAATGATTAGTTCACCTCTCGAGTCTTCGGGTCTGAGTCGTTCGTTCTTTTGTCACATGACGTGATAGCAGTATTGGATACAGATATAAGTTAACAATTCCCAACCTTCCTTACAAACGCGTTTCTGGTCTCAAATTGTAGCTTTTTTATTTTCTCACAAGTTATAAACCTTTGTGGATTTCTTTCATGATGGTTAACACTGAATGTGGTAATAAAGAGGCTTTCATCTTTATCTGTATAATGAGGAAAAATCCCTGTGATAAAGCTAAGATACCTACATATAATAACAGCATACAGTTAATAATATGTAATATTTGTATTTGTTGTAAGATACTGAGCCGGGAAGCGGGCATGTGACGAAAGAACGAATGACTCGAACCCAAAGACTCGAGAGATGATCTAATCATTTGTGTTTCTGGGACTGCATCGCGTTATAGCCTATGGGACTGGATGAACGAACGATTTGAACCCGAAGACTCGAGAGATGAACTACTCAGTTCTGTTTCCGGTACAGACTGCATAGCTTTAGTTTATGGGGATGTGACGTGACAAAAGAAAGAACGATATGATCGGGGAGGTGAGGGAAACTAACAGACTGCATAAAACAATGAATTAATCTTTACTGTTTCTCATCATTTGGCTTTAAGTTGCATTATAGTTTTATTGCATGAACAGTCGCGTAAGTAGATGTGTTGTGGAATTTGGCTATTAATGTAACGTTTTAATTATATTCTGTAAATGACTTGGAAAAAAAGATTTGTTCATTTTGATGAACGAGATTCAAAGAGCCGAGTTAGTAAAATGATCCGATCTTCCCATCATTACTGTCTATGGAGGGTCAGAAAGCTCTCGGATTTCATATAAAATATCTTAATTTGTGTTCCAAAGATGAATGAAGGTCTTATGGGTTTGGAACGACATGAAGGTGAGTAATTAATGACAGAATTTTAATTTTTGGGTGAACTATCCCTTTAATGAAGCAGACAAAAACTGCAAATTGAGAGAGAGTGAGCAAACAGATGCAGAGTCACTTGAGGCAACGATGTGTAATATGTGTGTGAACAATGGAGGGAGGAACAAGAGATGATATGAGGCAAAGAAAGAAGTGTGGAGGAATGACAAAGCAGGAGTGACACGCATATCACACACACACACTCAGACATGGCTTTATGCTCAACCCATCTGCCACAGTATGAATGATGAACACACTTTAACCCACACTTACCATCCCCTCCCTCAAAAGGTCTTCTGTAATACAGACATGCATTATCCCATCTGTCACTCTCAATCTATCTCTGTTCTGGGATCTCTGTGTATATTTCACCTTTCTCTAATCTCTTTTCCGGCTTACCTTGTACTCATTCCCAGCCTCCATGCAGGGATTCGGCTCACATTGAGGACAGCACTGTACTGGCTGGACCACCAGGTTCTCGTTCTGTGTATCAAATGAGTACATCAACATGCTGTTTTTAATAGCTAGAACAACTCTTTCAATATATAATAACAGGGTTAATTAGTCTAGGTTTAGAGATGATGTGGTAGTTTTACACATCTAAACACAAGGCACAGTCCTGGCTTGTTACTGACCGCTTTGCATGTAACAGGCTGACACTCTGCAACCAGGCATTCAGTGTGACCGTTTTTGCATCGACACTTTGTACAGGGACTGGATGTCCACTCCACCCCATCTCTGTACTGACGGCCTTCCCAAGAGCAAGAGGCTATGGAGTGAGAAAGATTATTTTAATTGCAAAACTGTACTCGAATGTCTAAAAGTAAAAAGCACATCATTGGTCTCTGACAGTATGAAACAGAATAAACCCTCTTGGGACCCATATAGCTAAGAAAAGCATGCCTTTTAAAAGCAATCAGCAAAACATTCAAAAAAGAGAAGCAAACAGATGATTGCTACTAACATCACAACACGCAAAAGCTGAAGTGTTGTAATATCTGTCCCACACTAGTGACACCAATAAGAACTGCAAAAACGATAGCTGTTTTCAAAAATGTTCAGTATCTACCATACAAGTTTGCAATTGTTTGAGCAAATTCATGCCCCAAATTTACACCACCGGTTGAGACAATGCTGTTATATCTGCTCAAACAGATGGCAATTCCATTTGAGGCCGACAGAAATGACACACATCTTTAAATTTGACATGTAACGGAAGTACCAACAGATAATTTCTTCTGTATCATGATGTACATCCAAGTGAAACAGATTATTGGAATAAAATGTAGGGAGGGAAATTGGTTCTGTCCTTGGGTTTTTGATTGGATCGGAGCAGATCTGATTGTAAGCTTGCAGTCAATAATAGTGTATTTGCCCTAGAAAACTAAACTAAAATAATAAAATTAACTAAAATATGAAATAATTAAAGGAAACAAAAGAAAATATATATCTATGTTGCAATAATTTTTTCTGTTGTTATTTAGGAACCGATAAATAGTAAAGATATGTGAGGTCTTGTGTTCTACAGGACCATAAAGTCCTAAACATTATCACAATTTTTTCCATAAAGTAAATACAATGCCTAACGAAAACAAGAAACAGTGGCAAAGGAAAGCAATCACTGTCACAAGAAGTTGTACATTAAAGAAGTTGCAGCTTACTGTACCTCCATTATGAGCACATACAGGGCAGCAGTCTCCATCTGGGATGAAAGGACTCTGGTCTTTCCCACAACTAAGAGGAGGACAAGCACGTGGCCCACAGGTCACCTTCCCATGAGAGCATGTGCACACCGAACATTTGGAATCACTCCACTGACTGTCATGCTGAGTGAGTGAGTGAGTGAGTGGGAGAGAGAGAGTGGTAAATCAGGACTTGGATGAAGAGAGATGCTGATTGCAAAACACAATAAAAGTCTTAAAAATAAATTAGAAAACTGTTATCTTTAAATTTGTGCAAACAGGATATCACAGATATCACTTATTGTTCTGAGCCTCAATGCCAACACAGCCTGCTCTCCTAAGTAAATGCTACTTGACTTGAAATCTACACTGCTAGAATCTTAAACAGAGCACCAAGTGGCTCTTTAGCAGGGAGGACTGGGACAAAGAAGAAGCTCGCTCTGTCAGGGAAGAGTGGAACGGTAACAAAACCGCTTTTGTGCACAAAACGAAGCAATCACCGAGTCGGGTGTTTAACCAGAAGTGGGAAGATTTGCCAAGGAACAGGATGAGGCTTTAAGCATCTTTCATTGGAGTTGTGTCATAAGCAGTGTCACTTACCCCATAAACCATTCCTTCATGCTGACAGATCCCAGGCAACTGTGCAAAACATTCCGGACAGCACTTGTTGGGTGGGATTCTCAAGCGGTCACCCTAGGAAAACATCCCGAAAGACATTTAAAGAGATGCATTAACATCCTAGAGAACGTTTTATCAGGACTCAGGAGCAAAGAGACATAATACGGGATCAAAACTATTGGCATTTGCAACCAGTGTTATTTTAGTATTATTTATGTACTACAAACAAATTTATTCCGTTTGAATGAGCTTTTCAAATGTTCAGTTTTCATTTCAAATTTGGTTTAGGTTTTAAGTAATTTTGTTATGTGCTTTGCCATTTTTTTTTTAAATATTGATAGTTTTAGTACATCAGCTGCAACCTATTTTTTATTTCTCTCCAAGGCAACATTTTTTCATTTCTGTTCAGATTTTTCAAGCTTGAATTTTTTATCTAATATTAATAATTAATTTTATTTCAGCTTTATTTCAATGAACAATTTTTTTTTTTGTAGTTTTAGTTTTAGTTAACAGTAACAACACTGTTACGGCTACACACAATTCTTGCAAGGTTTAATGGCAATAAGATTAACTCCAGCAGTGGCTTTATTGAATGAACAAGTGTTTTTGAAGAAATCCATTGTGAATGATTCAATGACTGACTCATATAAAGATGTACTGGTGTACTAATGTTACTAGCAGAAAGTGAAATATACTGTATACAGCAGTGGCGAGCAGTGACTTTTTTAACGGGGTATGCTGAGTGCTAAGATTAAGATCCCCCCCCCATTTCGGCTTTTAGGACACACTCACAGAGGGAAACACAGTGGCAGGTGTCAATTTAAATGTATGCACATTTCCTACCTTATTTGTAAATGAAATTCATCTCCAATCCGTCTGCTTTCATTTCAGGTTTATCCATTGTTATTCGAATGCTAGAAAAAACATATAGCTGCTTTTCCAAGTAAAAACCGCCAAATCACATTTACATGTACTTATGTTATGATATGTAATATTCAGAGGGTGGGATGATGGGGGGTTCCCCCGGTCTATATGTCTCTGCGTCGACTGCATACTGAAAACAATGGTAGCCTAAAAATAAAATGTCAAATATGTTTTCAGTGGACTTTCAAAATTTGCTTTGCTTGAGAAAGCATGAAAATATAGTTACTATATTTTTCATTTGATGTAGTCAAATTAGTTTTGCATCAAAGACAATGTAATTTTCAGCAGTCGAGATTTGGCAGTAACAGCACATTTTTCTGATGTAGATTTGTTTGTCAAATAAATAATTTTACGTACTTATTCCCAACACTTTATTAAGCTTCAAGTTACATCTCAAATGACAAGGGATCAACTTATAATCATGTTTATATTAATTAACCTGCAAACTCATTCTCTCAGATGGCCTGGGTATGCGGAGCATTCGCAGCTTATATGGAAGGAAGCCACAGGTATACAGACCTCTTTCCGAGCGTTCGGTTATATAACCTTTAATGAGCTCACTTAGAAATCCTTTGAGAACAAAGTTACATCTTTTAAACGGTTCTTGGTAGAACCATCATCGATCTAACCATTTACAACACGGTTCTTAGTATTGGTTGCTTTTAATTGGACCAAAAGCATTAATGTTTGATTGCCCGCTTTCATTCCTATAAGCTAACAATCCATTCATCAAGCACCTAAGCCCTGTTATTGCCCTGTTTTAATGGCCCATGAGCAAATACTTCATTCTTACCCTCTGAAAGTCACACTGGGGATTTTGGCAGCGAGTGGGTTTACAGATGACAATATCATTGTAGCAGATGCAGTCTTGACAGGTGTCTGGTTTCCATGATGTATTGTTCTATAACAGGAAGAAAGGTACAAAGATATAACTCCATGCACACCAAATGCCATCATCTCTCGGTTTATGAAGCTTGCGTTGGGAATGGCACGGCACTAAAAAGCAAAAACTTGACAGTGTAACATCTGGAGATGACAACATAAAAACAAGTCAGAGGGATCAGTGTCCAGGCTCAAATAATGAACCTAAATAGAGCAATTTCCTTACTAAACAATCACAATCATCAATTTTCAAAACAGCTTCAGAAATTGTCGTATTTGTTAGAAATTGAAACCGACACCATTAAAACAAGGCCATTAGAAACAGTAAAGCTGTCTGGCATTTAACCTGAGACATCCCCATTCCCTACAATAAATGTTAGAGCATTAACAGATAAGAGTCAAAGAGGTTGCTTTGGTATTTTAAGATGTATTAACAGCCTTGCCTGAGGGACCTACTGCTTTAAAAGGGTATCGGATGAACAGATAGGTAAAACAGAGGAGGAGCCATGTAGCCTTTTCACTGAACTAATCCAAGCAGACCTAAACAGACCGTTTGGACTGGTCCTAAAACAGGGTCTTAAAGGGGTGGTTCATTGCGATTTCACTTTTTTAACGTTAGTTAGTGTGTAAGGTTGCTGTTTGAGCATAAACAATATCTGCAAAGTTACGAAGCTTAAAGTTAAATGCAAACAGAGATATCGTCTTTTAAAATTCTGGCAGTTTAATGCCTACAAAATCGGCTGGTAGGGACTACAACAAGTTACTTCCCGGGTGCGTGACATCACAAACCCTGCCCCTGGGAAAAGGCAGCAGAGGGGGCGATGCCATGCTGTGCTGCTTTAGAGAAGAGGAAGAGAAAACTAGAGGTGCACGTAAAAATCTGTTCATATATGAATCGTGATTCTGTCTTCTAACGATACTAATGGATTCACAGGTTTCAAAATCAATGTTCTAAAGCAGCGGTTCTTAATACTGTTCCTCGCGTCCCCCTGCTCTGCACACGCTCTGCATCTCTCTCTCTCTCTCTCTCTCTCATTCAGCTCAGCTCCAACAATGAACTGTTACAATTATACACTTATTTTCACATAGCTATGAGAAGCGTTAAACATGGATAAAACCGTATATTAAAAGCTAACATAAGAAGTAGCATTTACAACAGCGTATCTAAAAGTATGAGACAACAACAAACAAAAAACATAGGCCTACCATTAAAAGCCTTGCTTGCACAGGTTCTGCACGATCCTCTTCAATAATATCCTCTGCTTCTCAATCGGGCTCAAACTGATAAGCGATATTAACGACGCCTTGTTTACAATACAACCGGAGCACATGCCGCTGAGGTGAGGGGCGGGACGTTTAGACGCGCACTAGAGGCGGTTTAGCCAATCACAACACACTGGGCTAGCTAACCAATCAGAGCCCATCGCCTATTGCTGAGGGAGGGGCTTCATAAAAGAAGAAAATAATCGGCACATTTCTCAGAGAATGGACAGAGCGGTGTAGAATAAAGGTAAATTATGTGAAAAATAATCTGTTTTTTTTTTTTTTAAACGAAGCATTAACACGTTAGACTGCACCCGATAAACACAATCAAGCCTGGAAAAAACCCAGTGAACCACCCCTTTAAGAAAGGCTGTATCAATGCAAGCCAAGACAGGCTGTGACTACAGTGGTCGCAAATGCGACAAAATAAACATAAATTGTAAACAAAATGTAGACACCTTTGACAACAGTTAGGAAAGGTTTGTGTGCATTTTAAAGTGGTTTGGTCAGATGTCATCTAGTTGAAGTACACGCCATTGTTTCCTACACACAACAAACACACACTCTTATGGACCATTCATTTTAATGAGTTAGGAAATGAATTCCCACTGTAACTTGGAATTCTGAATTAATAACAGTATTCAAAAAAAAATCTAATAATATTATTTGTTATTGTTTTGCATATATGCTCAATGTTATTGCTGAATTAACTGTAACTTTGTTTGGATGACTATATTCAACAGAACATTTAACACTTTCCCCCTAAACAGGCAAAAATATTAATTCACACTTTAGTTTGGGGACCAATTCTCACTATTAACTATGACTTTTGCCTTAATAAACGCTTAATTTTCTGCTTAATAATAGTTAGTAAGGTAGTTGTTAAATTTAGGGGTCGACGCTGAAGGGATCTAGAATATAGTAATGCAGAATACGGCATTCATATGTGTTTTAAGCACTAATAAACAGCTAATATGCTAGTAATATGCATGCTAATATACAACTAGTTAATCGTGAGAATTGCTCTCTAAACTGAAATGTTACCAAATATTCTTACAAAACAGTGATATTTAAATGGCACAAATACAGTCAAGATCACTAGAGTAACATCATTAAATCAGAATAACACAATTTAATTTCATTTATAATAGCTATACAATACAATGAAGTAATATTGTTTAAGAGGGCCTTCAACTAGGCAAGATATCCATATTTAATCCAATCGTTTAAATGCATCAAGCAGTAAGTTATGTCAAAAGTTCATGTGACAATTCAGATATATGCACACAAAACTTTGATTTGCTCTTACTGATCATAAATTCTGTACGGCTGTATTATAAATCACACACAGTGACAGCTATCCTGAGGAGCCATCTTGTCAAAGTGACACTTTGAGCAAGTGTTGATGGCTTGCGCATTTCAGCACAGCACCTAGCCTCTGAAGTGACACTCAGCACAGATGTCTTAATGGGGAATGGCCCCAATGTGGCTTTGAATGGCCTGCTCAGAGAGATCTGAGCAGAGTCAATATCTCAGCAAACTAGCCGTGGTTTCCAGACGCCCAGACTAAAATCTCAGTCTGTTTGTGTTCTAAAAACACAAAACGAATCTCATGTGATCTGTGGCATGCAGCACATTCATGCTAGACATTCAGTCTAGAAAACATTGTTAAAAAAATTCACATTATGTGAAAACAAATAATAAAACATGGGTAACACTTTACAATAAGGTCCCATTTGTTAATATTAATGAACTATATTAGTTAATATAAACCATCAATGAAAAATACTTCGAAATCATTTATTAACCTTAGTTAATGTTAATTCAACATTTACTAATACTAACATTGGCAAAGATGAATAAATACTGTAACAATGTTTTGTTCATTATTAGTTAATGCATTAAATATAGTTAACAAATGGAACCTAATTGTAAAGTGTTACCAAAATATGTATTGTTCCAAGCATATATTCTTCTGTGGAACATAAAAGGTTGGTCTTTGAAGAATATTCTGGACACTCTTTTCCATAGAAGCAAAATAAATTAAGAGTATACAAGAACAGCTGCAAAAGGGAAAGTGTGCTGTGCTTTCTTTATCATAACTAGATAAAACCCTCTATGGGACATTACTCACAAAACTATTTGGTATTTCTTGTCATTTCATAAATGATCATCTTATCAACCCAATCAAAACAAAACAAATTTTAATTAGCCTGAGCTAGCTTGAGATTACATTCCTATTGCATAGTGAGTAAGCAGGTCCCTGAAGTATTGAATTTTTAATAGCTAGTTTTTGTAATGACAGAAAGCATGTTGTATTTCTCCAGCAGCTTTTTGGAGCATTTTTGAGCAAGCAACACATTTGAGAAAATGACATTTTAGCTGAACAAAATAGGCCACAGACGTTTGTGCTCTAAGCACAACAATCATACAAAAAAATTTAATGACAATTAAATGAGTCTCTGTCTGACATCTGTCTAAATAAAATATAAAGATTAAATGAAAAAAAAAACAATTAAAGCAAAGAAAATTAGATATGATGCCTTGGGACCTAACTAAAATAAGTTAAAGCTGAAGCACTAAAATTGCTAAAACTATCAAATTAAATTAAAGCTGTATAAAAATAAATATTATGACAAGCACATAACAAACTTTCTAAAATGGAAACTATTACTAGATTTCTAACTGAAAACATAAAAACGAATAGAAAACAGTATAAACTATCAAACGGTAGCCTATATAAATAAATAACACTGGAATTTACCAATTGAATTTAATGACAATAATCCTCTGATTTAAAATCCTATCCTTACAAAATTATAATTTCACTTGAACAGTATATGAGGTAAGCTTCAGGCATGCATTATGTCAGTATGTCATATTTTTGCATGTCCAGTAATATCTATTTCATTTTCACTGATAAGTGTTAAAAAAAAAGTTACTAGAAGATAATTTAAGATAATTTAATGTGTTACTAAAAAAAATCTTCGTATATTTTTTTATTAAACCTTTACATGTTCTTTACAAACATACCTTTATTATGTTTTTTAACGTGCAATAATGACTGGAAACTACATACTGTATGTAAAGTCATGACAGCTATAAATTCATAAGCACACAAATGCACCTTTTCTGGAATATGATGACTTATGGTAAAGTTATTTATCATTTTCAACTCGTTCCAACTCATTCTTTCAAAACTGTCACAAGTCATTCGAACCTCATATTATACAGTGGTCCCAAAATGTATTTAAACATATCTGAACACCTAAAAATGTCTGAATTTAAATGCATTTTTTTCTATATTTGCAATGACCAGTCTCAAGGTTATTGTTAGTGAATCTATAAAGTTCATACTGTAGCCACAGGGGTAGTTCCATACAGTTACGATGAATAATTTTGTCTTGAATTAAAAACGATCTATTACTAAACAATTAAGTTGAGTTGTTTTCTAAAGGTGGTTTTGCAGGCACGTTCACATCCTCCCCAAAAAGCGAAGAGAGCGGGTATCTGTGTCTAAAAGCTATTTGGTTGATGTATTGAGCTGTCTGAAACACAAAGTAATAATGAATGAGACCCTGGACCAGCTTCAAACAACGTATGAGAAGAATGAACAAATAAGGACACTAGTTGGTGAAGCTAAAAATAGGTCTGCATTTGGTCCAGTTGACATGTTTAAGTTAGCAGGAGCATACTGTGGGTTAGATGTACCTGCACAATCTCCAGGGCACACGAGAGTTTGTGTGACAGAACATATTTGATCAATCAGCTGAGGAAGTAATGACATATTTGATGGACCACTCAGGTGCAGTTCAGATACACACCATTAACCACAGACAAACGGTCTGTTGTGTGCACTGGATGATTCAACACTGTCTATAGCGAGGGAAACAATTTATCTTCTGTTCCTGTGTCATTCAAAGTATCATGTGACTTTCTACTCGTCTCGATAAGCAAAAACAACAGTGGGCTGTTTAGATGTAGTTAAAGGGTTACTCCACACCAAAATGAACCTTTTGTCATTAATCACTTACCCCCATGTTGTTCCAAACCCGTAAAAGCTTCGTTCGTCTTCAGAACACAATTTAAGATATTTTGGATGAAAACCGGGAGGCTTGTGACTGTCCCATTGACTGCCAAGTAAATTACACTGTCAAGGCCCAGAAAAGTATGAAAGACATCATCAAAATAGTACATCTGCCATCAGTGGTTCAATCTGAATTTCATGAAGCGACGAGAATACTTTTTGTACGCATAGAAAACAAAATGCGGATACGCTGTTTTCGTTCAAATCAAAGGGTAAATAAACGTAGACAGCAAACTGCGTATGCTGTTTTACTTGTATGTGTCAGCCGCACCACATGGATACGTTGTCTACGTTTGTTTACCCTTTGATTTGAACGAAAACAGCGTATCCGTGTGGTGCGGCTGACACAGAAAAGTGGAGCAGCATACGCAGTTTGCGTTCAGTGGATACTCTCCAAAATGGCGCTACGGTGACGCGGAGGGGATGAATTGTTGAATAAAGTCGTTATTTTTGTTTTCTTTGCGTACAAAATGTATTCTCATCGCTTCATGAAATTCAGATTGAACCACTGATGGCAGATGTACTATTCTGACAATGCTTTTCATACTTTTCTGGGCCTTGACAGTGTTATTTACTTGGCACTCAATGGGACAGTCACAAGCCTCACGGTTTTCAGCCAAAATATCTTAAATTGTGTTCCGAAGAGGAACGAAGCTTTTACGGGTTTGGAACGACATGGGGGTAAGTGATTAATGACAAAATGTTCATTTTGGTGTGGAGTAACCCTTTAAAAACTATCTGGGTGAAAACATCACATTAAAAGCTGAAAACCCTCTGGGTCATGAGTAAATGTTCCTATTTCAATTCTATAAGCTAAAGACCAGTAGCCAAGCAAGCAGAAGGTAATTGAGTCCAAATTGAGCTGGACTTGATTTAGGCAGTGAGAGATCAGCCAGAACCGAGCCATTGCGCAGACTAATTCAATTAGAAAATGTGCTAAATCGTATCCCCAGCCAATTGAGTCCACTAAAGCAGTGGCTGACGGCCACAGATACAAGCAGAGCAACTTAACCTATTATAAAAGATCTTAACATGAGTCTTGAGTTCATCCTAAATCAGCTATATGGAGGATATTAGTCATATGGGATGACAAAGTAGCCTGAGAAAATTGTAAAATGTTGGAATTGTTCAAAGACTCCAATCTTGTACATGCATTTTTTTATGCCTTGCATACCTATATGCTGATTTTTTGTGATGTATTCTACATTGCTGTTACATATTTTGCTGATCTGTCACCAAGATAATCTAGCTGGATACCATACTGTAGATGAGGTTTTGTCAAATTTACAGAAACGACTTGTGACTTGAAAGCAGGAGTAAAAATGTGCTGCAATATTTTGCATTGATTGCCTTTGTTTTCAAGCAAAAGTGTTTATGGGTTTATGGAGTTAGATTGTACACTGTGCACACTACCGTTCAAATGTTGGTCGGGTCAGTATGAATTTTTAAAATGTTTTTTGAAAGAAGCTTCTTATGTTCAACAAGGCTGCATTTATTTGATTAGAAGTAATATTATCAAATATTATTACAATTTAAAATAATAGTTTTGTATTTGAGTTTATTTTAAAATGTAATTTATTCCTGTGGTGGCAAAGCTGAATTTCCATAACTCCAGTCTTTAATGATCCTCATGAAACCATTCTAATATGCTGATTTGCTGCTCAAAAAAAACATTTATTTTTATTATCAATATTTTGTAACATTATAAAAAAAAGTCTCTGTTTCTTTCAAAAACTAAATAAAACTTACTGACCACAAACTTCCAGCTTGCTGCCTAAAAAACATTGTTAGCAAATATAAAAATCTATTGCTAAAAATAAAAATTGTCATTCCTTATGTGAAATAAATCATCATTTAAAAAATAAAACACACACATCATGGATCCTCATGATTCAACATCGTCTCTGACATTCCTGGGCAGAGTGGGCATATGTGAAGAAAAAAAAACCTCTCTTTACTAACAACATGATGTAAAATGCATGAAAGACATCTGGTATCATGTTTCAGGAAAGGATGGTGTGTTGAAGACACAGCACTATGTTTGCTGTTCCTTTGAATAAATCTGGGCTTCAATACATTCAAATGTATTCAGTTTCTGCACTTCAATTGCCTTCTGCAAAACTTCATTCTTATGCCAGCCAGGCATGATTATATGCAAATTACTTGCAAAGCAAGCGGTGAGACTAAAAGGTTGCCAAAAAGGGCGTCTAAATCTATTTGTCACTGCACAGATATGCTCAAATGGTCACATCTTGTTTAGAGAAATTAAAGCAGGAAGAAACATCATAAAAATGTTAAGAAGAAAAAATTATACAGCTACATAGCATGTTCTAATTATGCTTCCTTTTTATATTAAAACCAATTTAAATGCCACAGGGTGGATTTTATTCCCTCATTGTTATTTTTAATAGCCTGCACAAAATACAACATATGTTATTCTCCCAAAGCAAATGTGATAATTGCTGCCTTCTGAATGAGCAAAGATGTGTCTAATATGGAAAAATGGCAATGTTAAGTATGAAGACAATTTTCAATGTGAAGTTCAAAACCGTCTAGTCCCCCCTGTAAACACTGAAATTATGACTATAAAATGAAGGCTGTCAAGATATGTACATAGATTAGCTCCAATGTAAAAAGAACCCAATAACTGATAGCTTTACTTCACTTTTATGTTGTGCTCGCATCTAGAATTGCATTTGGACAATTCCTTTTGAAAATGATTTGGAAGCACAATAATTAACACTGATAACTTGTGTGTTTGCAAGAAACAAATCCATCAAACCATTGCTTCCAGCTAAAATATGAGTCCTATATCCATAATATTGCTTTCTCCAGGGATGAAGTTGTCTCGTCTGAATCAGGAGAGAAATATGCAAAGATCAAGTACTTGTTTAAAATCTTAAACAGTCCAAAACAGTTCTAAACAAATATGTTGGTTGATATCGAAGTAAGAGGACAACAAGAGATCAACTTTTTCACTAAAGGAAACATTATTATGGATTATGGCCAGAAGCAACTGTTTAGAGTTAAACACCCCAATGATGGATTTGTTTCTTACAAACGCACAGCTTTTCACTTCATAAAATATTAATTGATGGACTGGAGTCATGCGGATTACTTGCAAATTATTTTGATGTTTGTGTTGATGCTAAATTCGAAGAAACAAGCTCATCTACATCTTGGATGGCCTGAGGGGGAGTACATTTTCATTTTAGGTCAACTAAATAAAAAGATTTTATTATTATTGTCATTCTTTCTAGAGGAAAAAAAATAATAGCAGTGATTAGTGACTTGTAACTTAGAAAACGTTTCAAAAGCCATTTAGAATTTGATTTAACTCTTTTAAAAGACAGTGTATTCAAATGAACAGATCAGTCAGATGCATCATGGACATTTTAGTTGATTTCATTTAAATAATAATATGTTATTGCAGACAGCAGATTTCAGTTAAGACTAAAGAAAAGCAGAATACTGGAGAAATTGATAAAATTGGTATGTATTAGTGTATAAGTGGAGACACCGAATGCTAGAAGATAAAAAAAGAAAAGGACGCAATGAAAGTGAAGATGAAATTAAGGAGAAAAAGAAACATGATCAAACGCTTTTTGAGTTAAACACATCCAGAGGAGGTCAAATGGATTTTTCAATCATTTACCCTTTCTGTCAACTTAACAAAAAGAGAAGAATAAGCAAGAACGTTAACTTATGTTGAAAACAGCAATGCTTGTAATAAAGTTCAATATGACTTCATTCTGTCAGCAATGCTTCATATTTATGTGAAGATTATTTCTTCATGATTGCCCCATTATTTGCACACCTTTAATGCAAGCAACAAAAAGTACGCAGCACCTCATTTTTCTAAAACCAAAGTTCACTTCACTTCAATGGGTACTTTTGCCCTACAACACAACCATTGAATTATTAATGCTAAAAACCTTGAAAGATGACGGGGACAACAACACTACTGCACTCTAACCAGGTAAATCTGTTCACTTGTGCATTCTACCTGTGTAAACAAAAATGCTCTCTGGAAGGTAGTGAAATTCCTCTAGACACAACAAAGAGTGATGGTAAATTATTTACAAAAAATGGCTTTGTGGCAAAACCTGTTCTTAGGGCGGGTTCTGTCAAACAATGTGGGAGATTTGCCATGAAAAAAGAATCGCTTTAAGTAGGCTGTTTCCAACACTAAAGAATGTAGGCAGAATTACGTCTGTTAATGGTTAACATTTATGTGCTGGATGGTCGATCAAACAGATTTATTCCATCAGGGGAGTCCGTTCACTCCCTTATCTTAGTAAGTTATTTTACTTCAAATATAAAATTGCATCTACCATTCAAAAATTAGGGGTCATTACTTCAGTCTTCAGTTTTCCTTTAGAATAATCCTTTAGCAAGCATTTTAATATGCTGATTTGATGTTTTAAAAACATTTCTTGTTATTATCAATGGTGAAAAGTGTCAATTGCGCTGCTTAATATTTTTGGGGAAACGACAATACATTTTAAGGATTCTTTGATGAATAGAAAGTTCCATAGAACAGCATTAAATTTGAAATAGAAATCTTTTGTATAATAAATGCCTTTTGACTAAATTAATTTGAATAAAATGAAAATAAAAATGTGAATGGTTGTGTCTGAATAAACTAAAACTAGCTACATAAAAATACATTCTGAAGTCTAATCGATGCCGTTTAAAAACATCCTAAATGGATGCCAAATGAAGGTTCTGCAGAGGGGATGTACAACTGCAACAGAAATATCAATGGCAGGTTCAATTAAAGAAAAAGTATAATTTTTAAAAAATAGTATCCCTGATAACGATATTTAAAAAAGTTCCACAAGCTATGACAGTATGTAGCTCTTTTTACATTAGTCTTATTGACTGTCACGCCTTGTGGAAGGGGTGTTTATTTATGTATTAAAGTTGTAAAATGAAAACAAAACACTCTTTTGGGATGTCTGCTGCCCCAGATATTGACTAAAATGCACTCATAGACTATGGTCTGTGTAAACAGTGCTCTGTTGAGGAACACTTTGTGTAGATATTGATTTACAGCTCACCAAACTTTCTTCTGGCATACCCGCATTTTTGTGAATCAAAAACACCTCATATTTGCACTCAGCCATCAATATTTTATAGAACAGGTTGTTGTCACTCTGCTTTAAAGCTGCAAGCAAATATTAAAGGGATAGTTCACCCAAAATTTAAAATTCTGCCCCAAGTCGAGACCGGGGGAGAATACCGACTCCTCATAATTTTCTCACCCTCATGTCGGTCCAAACCTGTAAGACCTTCGTTCATCTTCAGAAAACAAATTAAGATATTTTTGATGAAATCCAAGAGCTCTCTGACCCTCCCATAGACAGCAAAGATCCTAACACGATCAAGGTCCAGAAACGTACTAAGGACATTGGCAAAATAATCCATGTGACATCAGTGGTTCACCCATAATTTTACGAAGCTACAAGAATACTTTTTGTGTGCAAAGAAAACAAAAATAATGACTTTATTCAACAATTCGTCTCCTCTGCTCACCCTGGCGCCATTTTGGAGAGTATCACATACGTAACCAATGTATCCGCAATTCCACATACATACGTTGCATACGTTGAACCACTGATGATATTACTGTTGCACCATTTTCTGCATTCACATGGATTTTTTAACATGTCCTTACTAACTTTTCTGACCTTGATCGTGTTGAATCGTTGCTCTATGGCGGGTCGAGAGATCTTCAGTATTCTAAAAAAATCTTAATTTGTGTTCCGAACTGAACTGAAGGTCATACAGGTTTTGAAGACATGAGGGTGAGTAAATTATGTCAAGTAATTACCTTTTTGGGTGAACTATCCCTTTAAAGTCTCAAGAGTTATATGTATTGATGTCTGTATATAAATGACACTAATACACATAACACATAAATAACATTTGAGACTTTCCCAATTGCCCAACTTGTTGCGACACACCAGAAGGGTTTGGATCCATTTGCAGTTTATTAAGAATCGTCAGACAATACAGGGTCAAATAATGGCAAGGCAGAACAGCAGAGACAAGGCAAACGCGGCAGAACGTGCCAGGCGAGAGATCGGCAGGCGCTAGAGACAGTCCGGGGTGAAACCGCCATCGGGGCAGGCAGATAACAATCAGAAACAAAACAGTCAGATCAAAGCACAGAAAACACACGGGTATAACCGCTCGTAAGAAGTGACGCCGGCACTCTAGCCCGGCAAATCAAGACTCGCAAGGAGTTCGTGAAATGGTGTTGGCGTATATTGTGTGTGTCAATATGCCCGGTGGAATTGTGTAATCGCCCAGGTAAGAGGTGATGGAAGAGTCCGTGGAAATCCCCTATTCTGGGGACAGTTCCCTCTGGTGGTGCGGAGGAGGTGGTACGGGAGCCTCCTCCGTAACACAACTAGACTTGAGTTAAAAATAATACTGTTAATATTTCAACCGACTTCCTGCATGCATTATCACTGGAACTTTGTACCTAAGGGCATGCCGGGCCAGGACTGGGCCATGGGGTAGAAATGAGGATGGATTACAAATTGCCAAGAGCTTTGACAGCTTTAGAGGCCAGCAGAAGCCTATCAGAGCAAGCAGGCCATAAGCAGGCCGACTGTGAGCAAAAATCTGCAGTCAATCACAAAAACTCTTTGAGCAGCACTCAAGGGGTCTGCGGCTGAGCCAAACCCCACTGAGGGCTAGAGAGCTGGAGACAGATGGATGTCAAACTTGGAGGACGACCGCAATGAGCCTATCTCTGCTCCCTCCAGATTCCATGGAAGGACTGGAAGGGGAGCTAGACATTTTACAAAAAGGGCCTGTACTAAGAGGATTATAAGCATATGTTTGGGATTAAAAAGTGTACTCCAGGTCACTGGTACAATTCACATTTTCACTGCTGAAATACAACTTGTTACAGACAAGAATACTGACAAGAATAGACTGTAAATCAGCAGTGCTCCTGGAAGCTAAGCCTCATGCACAAAAGTTTGCATACTACAGCAGAATCTGTGTAGCAAAATGGAGTCTAAAACACATTTACAGAGTTTGTTCAAAAACAAAACAAAACAAAGCAAGACAAAACCAAACAGCGAATTAAATTTATATATATATATAACTAAACCAAACAAAATAAAATAAAATTGCTGTGCAATACTAAACCTGGCATTACAATGAGACAAACCTTTGTGTACTGTACCGAGTGCTAACAATGTCATTACGTTTCATTATGCCATGGCCTGTTTTATCACCATATGTGGAAAGCAATTTCTTCTCCCTTGCTCTGGATGTGAGGAGCTGGAATCTGAGAGTTCAATGAATAAAAGATGATACGCACAGCTTGAGTTTGAAGTCAGTTACCAACACTACCATCTGATAAATTGTAGGAATCATAGCCCAGCATGCCTCAGAACCATGTTGGTCAAAGCTGTTTGCACATTGCATATGAACTGCATTGCAGATGAAATTAAAGTGATATCGACTAACGAAAATAAATGTTTAGTTCATTCTTTAGTGCTTTTGTTACAACATAAGTCCAGTGAATCGTGCTGACCACATTTTTAATTGCAATTGCTTCTGATTGCTTTTTGATCATGACTTCCATATTTAAAAAGCATGTGATAATTGCATTCCTGTCCACACTGAGCTAAAATTCCCACAACAGTAAAAGTGTGCAAGTGCCTGGTCAAATGTTTGTTAAGATATGGACATTTCCAAGAAAAGCTTGTTATTTATACTTCAAAATATGTGCAAACAAAACAGCACACATACTTTTCAAAGGCCACTTTGTACGTATAAAACATTTATACAAAAGGCCACAGAACCTGTGCCTCGGAAACTCCATGTACACTTGGGATTACAGCTATTTATTTGCCCTGAAAAGCGAGCGTATAACAAATTTCATAAATAACATAGTAGGTAGTCACAGAGAGCTGTTGATTTTTCTGCTACAGTATTCCATAGTAATCAGTTTTTTTCCCTCTCACTACACTTCTCACTGAAGGTTTAAAATGATTGCACCTTTTCATTTAACTTACCGCTATGTTTGTGGATGCTGAACACAGACCAACATGACTGTACAAACATGGCAACCTTAATGGACCAAATGCATTTGTAGTGACAGGAGTATATGTGCATGTGACACAACAGCTGTGCCCTCAGGTCCTGAAGCATTCAGGTATGCAACTAAAGATTTTCATAGGCCTGAGTGAGCCCTTGTAAATCTGTCCCAACATCATAGGCACATGGTTTAAGGAATGAAGCATTTACATGAACGTAACATGGTTGCTATTAACCCCTTAAGATCCATTTCTCATTTTGTTTTCTGTACTATTGCATGCACATCTATTCTAAATGTACCAATATTAGAACTGCTTTCTGCACTCCTTCATATAAAAAAATAGAATAGAACATACTTAAAAAAGAGTGAACAAAAGGAATCAGTACATTCCTAAATATACAAATTCTCAGTAAAATCTTTTTTGACAGTGTAGTACTATTATTATAATAATTATTAATAATAATATCTTGTTTAATTAAACCTCACAATAGAAAATAAAAGGTAAGCAAAGCAAGTTTTCACACACTCGAAATTTTTGCTATGAGAGAAATGGCCATACAGGATAATCATGGCCCAAGAAAAAACTTGACTGGCACTGAATGGCACAGTCATTTCCTTCCCATTACGGTGCATTATCCTGCAGGAACAGAGCCTACCGGACTCTGAAGTGTTTAGTTTCAATCAATTTGTCAGTCTGGAAATGAAAGAATGGACTGAATCAGTATATCTGGGATGGTTTATAGCTTACTGGCGAGCTGGTCTCAAAGTCTACAAGTCTGAGGGTTAGGTTTATCAATTTAATATGATGTTTTCAAAGATGGATTTGAGCCTCGATGGTCTGAGCTGAACACAGCTATTTCAAGCAGTCCTCTCCCCACCTAGTCTTTAAAAGGTCAGGCTAAAATCAATACCACCTACCACCTAATCCAAGCAAAAAAAACTAGCTGTCATATATTAATGCATTACCATTTTCCATTCGGTCTGGTGTAACATTGACTTCTTTTAGTACATTAAAGCACATGCTGAGCTCATGCATTTTTGCAGGAATGATGCTTTACCTACACCCTTTGGATGGATAAAGCAGGTGTTCTGTTATATTTAATTCAGCCCCATCCGAATTTAGCAATCCCTAAGATACTCCTGTTACTATCCTGAGATTATTTTAGCATACTGGCTTTGAATGCATCAGAAAAACAGCTGACCCTGGCGCCATGGCAGGAAATATGTTTCTATTTTAACTTTGTCGAAACTGTATATTGAGGGAAAATAATGACTGAATATGGAGCATTCCCTACATCACCATTCCTAAACTACACACATTAGTAATAGAGTTCATATAGCTAGACTATGTTTTATTGTTACATGTGCATACTGTATATATTGCATTCCATTACCACACTCAGCGGTGCATGTATAGCATTCCTCTCATTGATTTCTGGGTGCCAGCAGACTAATGACTGTGGTGAGGTCGCCTCGCCATGGATTGGCCTATATTTAAAATGCAAATATGATACTGCCGGCCAGCTATTTGTGACTCCATAAAGAAAACAGCCAACACTTATATGCCTCAGATGCCTTGTGCTGTATTTACTGCCCTGTGCAACAGTAATACTGCATGCTTGCTTCAAACGGCATTTCTAAATAAGAGATTGCGTACATGGAAGAGCTATAAAAAGAGCAAGTACGAAAATATCAGCGTACATTAGGGTTGCAAAGGGGTGGAAATTTCCCGGTAAATTTCCAGAAACTTTCCAAAAATCCCTGGAAAGTTTCCAAAATTTCTGGAATGTTTCAGAAATTTACTAGAAATTTTCCACCTTTTTGCAACCCTAGCATACATTAGGTCTTATCAAATATAAAATCCTTCTAAGGTAGGTTGTTTTTTAGTCAATAAAACAACAGTCTTGAAAATGCTAACAGCACTTTTTTAGAGAGGAAAACAGCTTACTGTGGGAGAATACAAGGAGGAAAAACAGAGCTGGAGGAGAAGTCGTCCTGGTGTAACAATGAAAGACAAGCTCTTGTCTTTTTTGCCCTGAGCAAAGACCTCAGAGATAGTCAGGTACTTGAGGGAATAGGAGCTAGGAGCATTAGCAATGCTAAAGATGTAAATAATGGGAATGTGTTGGTGGAGCTGAGCCAAAGGCGCTAACATCTAGTCTGAGCAACACTCACTATCATACTCCTAGCATAAATTTTAAACATATTCAAGCAATATTATACTAATTTTCTCTTGCAAATGTCACCACATGCCCTCACACAGTGTAGCTCAGTGGGTGAAGGTGAAAATCCATACAAAAGACATTATAGCTTAACTATAAGGAAACGTGCATAGCTTGAAGGAAGAACAGCCCACACAAACACAAACTTGGGTTGTCTTCTTTGAATTAGTTCTCATATTTAAGACCATACAAATGACCCCAACCTCTGTTTTCACTAACCCTCTGGGACATGAAATTATATCTCACTATAAACTTAACACTAGAAACGCCACGGGTTAAATTTTACCCGTGGCTGTTTTTCAAATGTACATAACAGATTTTCAATAAAGCATCAAAGTCTCCCAGTCATTGACTTTTACTAAAATTGTGTAATTTACAATCCCCTGTTGCTAAAAATTGTTTAGATAAAACCAGATCAACACACAGGGCATTTATACCTATAAGCGCCAGCTGGCCAAATTTACCCGCTATGTAATGCATGTATTTTCGCACTGTCAAGTTTCTTGCCGCTTATTTTTTAACATTGTAGCCAACGCCTTTCACTCATTCTTGAATAGGCCATTATCATGTCAAATAAGACAAATGAGTAAAAGAAGGCGATTTATGGTTGCTGAAGAGGTATAAGAAGCACTAAATACCATGATGAGCGATAGATAGTCTGATGGTGGGGAGATACGTAGCCTAATGCATCCTGGGTCTGCTCAGCATCTGACTCCCATCTAGACCGCGCCCGATATTATATTTATATGTTTTAGCCTAATGTTACTCATAATTGTTCAAAATTTTGATTATTTAATTTTTGTTTTGCCATTTCTATCGTTTATTGTTTGCTTCTGTGTTGCTATTTATTTTGCCCGTTTCCTGAAGAGAGAGAGAGAAAAAAAGATCTATGATGTAATAAATAAAACCATTTTTTGATTACCTTAAGTTTATTGGTGTTGTTCTCTTATTTAAATTATAAATGATATAGCTAAAGTTAATAATTAATTAGGTGAAGCTGTGCGCTTGAATTTGTCATCGCTTCACCCCATGCAGTATGGGGAATTATTATTACTCATTATTGTCTATAGGCTATTTTAGAATCAGTTAATAACATAGGTATCGTAATAATTGATTAGACATTGTATTTCAATTCACACCAAATATTATTTACGTCCTTCTCATTCTCATTGTCAAGCAGGCTTGCTTAGATTATATTGACCGTTGAAAAGTGATTAGTGGCCTCCATTAAAAAAAGCCTTGGACATAAAACAACAGGACAAAAATATAGCTGATGACTAGACATAATTACTTCATGACTCTAGACACTTCTTTGTGAAGAAAGTGGCATAATACAGTGAAATAATATTTTCTTTAGCCATAAACAAGTTGTACTGTCTGGGTAAAGTTGTTACGCCCGCGTGGCATTTTAGTATACCGTGCCCCTGGCGGTTCTAGTGTTCAAGAACAGATCCCCCCTCACATCTGTTCTTCAAACTGTATGACTCAATTCTTAATGTCTGTGCATACAAAGAAGATATGCTGAAGATAGGTATGACGTTTAGACAACAAGTTGAAAGATTTGTTAAATGACACAAGATGTTATGCTACGCTTTAGTTAGTTTAATTATACTAACTCTTATTTATGATATATCTTTGCTTGTGTATCTGAAGAATTAAACGAAAAAACATATTTTTGGTCCTATTTTGACAGGAAAAGCCACTGAGAGTTTTGTCATGTTTTGTTTCTTTTTCAGAGGGTGGATTTATCTGAGAACTATCTATTACTACTCATACTCCATATAAAGGAATAATATTAATAATAATAATAATTAAAAAAAGGTAGTCTTAAAAAGATTTAATGTCACTAACCTTTCAATCTTTGGCAAATCCAGTCATTATTTTGTCCTCAAAAGTGCTCTTTGTATCAGCTATAATGTCAACAGTGTGTGTACGGAATGACAGATATATATTGTACTACATGTTAGCTTGCATATTTTGATTATTTTGTATGCAATATGCATCAAACACTCTGAGACTGAGACAATCATAAACAACAAGGTGAAAAACCTCATTAATATGAAAAAATATATATTTCTAAGGATTAGCAATAAAGGAGGTATTCTAATCATTTTAATTATGCATGAATAAATTAGGAACTGTTTTATTCATTTATTGAAGTGCTGAGGTAACTTGCAATCAACATATTTATTGAGAATTGCAGGTGTGAGAACATACAACAAACACTTATTATCTCTCTTTATGGAAATAATCTGTAGTTCACCCAGGTCAAGTCAAGGTTTGAATCTGGGTAAGCAAACATCGGCCAAGGACAGAAGCAGACAATGAGGCTTTTGTTTAATATGCCAAATTTTGGGTGTCGGGCCTAAAGGGGAGGCTTTGAAGTCTCGTTTGAGTTTAAAACAAAAGATGGGCACTCATGTTCCGAACAGCTCTATCAAGGAGTCAAGGCCAGTAGTTCCCAGGAAGTTTTTCCTATTGATGCAGATGTACTTTCAAAACACAGCCCTTCTGAGCTGACCTCCTTGAGCATGATTCATCAAAGTGCACCTTAATTACTTTGTGTTTGCAGTAATTCATGCTGCAAGTTAGAGAACATCTGACCTTCCATGCACTTCTTTCCAACTGAGTCCCCAGAGCTGGAAGTATGCTTTTTACAACTAGGAGGGCCAAACAAATAGAAACAGAAAAGCCCAGTGGTAGAGAACCACAGGAAGAGAAAATAAAAATGGACAGGCTCCAGGCAATGACTTCACTTCTGTGCTTACTCAGTCTGAAAAGCAAACATTCACACAAAGCAGGTCTTTCAGCTTCCTGTGAGAGAGACAAAACTGAACGTAACACATGCTAGTACATATCTCCCTGACTGTTAAAAATCCATAGGAAAAACATGCCACTACCTAAATTTTTGCAAAACTCTAAAATCGTACATACAATTCACTGCTTCCATGTAAAATGAACGCTAGTGGCAGCAAAATTTCAATTTTGGTTCCTTTTCTCACAAATTATGTTTACAGGGGCAGTTTATCGATTAATAGACACTTATTTTAGTGGGGTTCCTTGAACAGTACTATGTTTTGATCTGAAAATACTAGTGAACGATTTGTAAACTAATACATTTTGAAATGTGCATCACATATTCCACTCCATATGAAGGCTCTTCATGATGTAGTCACTTCTTGTACTCAACCTGTACCGCACTTGCCATGAGAGTCCATGAAATGCCACAGGATATAAAAGAACCTTGTAGAGCAAGTCTAACACAGCATGGTTGCTTTTGCAAATGTGTCTGCAGTTGTTAACATTATCGATTAGGTTAGGGTAGGGTTTAGTGTAGGGGGTACATTCATTCCAAACATGATAGAGCTTTAACATTTTAGCGCCATTCCAGCACTTAAGTTCCCACCTGCCCACGATACTACAACACGCACATGAACCCTCATGACCAATTCTGTCCTCTTTTTGGAATAAAACGGCATTAGGCACTTTTAACTCACTCACTATACTCACTTTAAGTGTCGAAACCTTTTGAAAGAGCACCTAATCACAATTATTTTGCAAAAATGTTGCCACAGGCAAGTTTGTATAATGAGCTTGGGTTGTAAAAAATCACAAAATCATCAAAACAATTTGCAAATAAAATATTGCTTCCATCACCAATTATTGTGAATTTCCAGAGCCATCCTGTGACCTTTTTGTAGAGTTCAAGTGAAAAAATAACAGAGAAAGGCAGTAAAGCGTGGCGGCAAGTGTCAGCACTAGCACTGCTGCTACCTAGCATGTGTCGCACGTTGGGCAAGTCCCTGGACACACATAGCAGGATAAGTGGCTGCCCTCCAGAGAACTCCAGGCATCTTACCCAGCCCAGGCACACAAACGAGCACTGCAATCCACTGGCAACACATCAAAGCACAGCACTGTAGTTAGAAAAAAACCCTGCTAGTGTTTTGTATATGATTTGTGGAGTTTTAGGACTGTGACCAAATACAGTGGACTATAACTGCATTCTACTTGAGAAATGGAATGAGCCCAAAAACGGAAACTTGTACCCCTTGAGCCAAGTAGATTTTAAAAGGAACTTTAAAAAACTCCATATTTCACCAAGGAACAAAAAGGCAAAACTGCTTTTTCATTGCAACGAAAATGCATGCTGATCACTAAGTAAAAAAGAAAAAAATATTTTTAGGTTGAATCCCATCTGAACCCAAGTCTGAATCTCACTTGGACAACCTGGACTATGATAAGAGTCTCTTCAAAAATATGTGTTATTAAAAAAATAAAATAAATAAAATAATCAAAAGATGCATGACACTCCTGGTCTACACTGTTGGTGTTGTTAGACATAAAAATGTATATGGGTGTATAAAATGTAATGAAATCCTGTGTCACACTGAAGGAAGGAAATGTATCTTGTGATGAACACAACAGGAAGAAAGCAGAATTGAAAACAAAGCTCTTGATTCTGAATATCCATCTCCTTTGCATGAAAACTAACTGTATTTATATATATTGGTGTAAAGAATGAGCAGAAGCAGTATGTGCAATTGCTAAAAATCAATCTTCATAGAAAGAAAAACTGCTTGACTCTAAATAGGACAAGCATCATGCAATTGAGTGAAATAGCGTTTGGAAACACTATTCATCAGGGAGCCATTCAGAGAACGCATAGCGCCTTCCCAGTGCAACAAATGAAATCACAGCCAAGTCAAAAATAGGGACAGGGCTGATGGTAGACCAAAACCTTTAAGTTTCTCCTCACAGTAAGTCCTGGAGATCAAGATGTTGACTTGGGTTTTATGGGCAGACTTTAAGGACACAAGTAATGGGTCTCTGGCATACATGCCTGGCTAACACATCTGAGAATGCCCTAACTCTTTGAACCTTGGTGAAAGGGAAGAAAGCTCAAATACTTGGAAGACAAGCGGGGTGGATTGTGAGGATGGAGGCGCAGGTTTTGGAACAAGGTCAGTTCCTTTAGAACACAGTGAGGGGTTTCTAACAAAGGACGCATTCACAGTGACCAGTCGACTCACAGTAGCAGGATTTCGCACATAAATCAGCCTTGCCATCCCTTTGTGGGGCACACAGTAAGTTTACAGTGACAAAAGCCTTCCCCCCTTTCTGCCCCCTGGGACCCCTCATTTCTGGCACCTACTTTTCCAGGCAACAAAAAGATGACCTCTTGTTGTCGAGGCTCTTTAAAAAGATAATAACTTGGCACTAGTAGCAATAATGGTATTGGATATGCCATGCCAGCAGGGTCTTATTTAAAAAGGCAATGCAAATCACAAGGTTACAGTTTTGGCCATTTAAAATGTGTTCCCCAAACAGAATGAACAAACTTTGACAGGTGTCTTTTTTTACGAAAATGTATTTTTATTCTAATAGGTAAAAATAATGAATCTACATCTAAATCTGAATGTAATTAACAAATATATGTGTATATTTGTAATATAAGGTAAATCTAATTGATATTTGTATTTTATTATTTAATTGTATTCATATACAGTTATTGAGTATCATACTACATATGTATATACACACAGAAAGATACATACACAGAAAAAAAAGAGAATAAAACAATTACATTCATGTACATAGCTATATGGGATAGAACTGGATATTTAAACTTTTTTCAGGCTGTGATTCACTGTTTTGCTCTCTGATCTATGTGGGAGTTCACATTTTCACTTTTTAAGCAAACAATATACATTTTCAGTGAATTGCTTGTTCAAGTTACAACACAGCTCATCAGAATAACAAAACTGGTACAAAACAATGTGCTGACCTGGACATGACCCCCGAAAAGCAAAAGATGTGAAAAGAAACTGCAACTGCATTTTGGTCTTACAACCTCTTTTACCTCCTCTGCCTGGAGGCAACAGTCTTGTATATCACACATCTAAAGTGCCATCCAATGTTCATCACAAAACATCTCAACAAAAAGAAAGGACTGGTAAAGTAATAGATAGTGATATGCTACACTTTACACTTTCTCCACCTGGGACACTCAGCAGGTGTTTTTCAGTGATCCTTGTACATCATTTTCAGTGATCCTTGTACATAACCATCACACAGGCTGAAGTAGAGAGATGGTGGAAGTTCTGATGTGTCAACCTTTCCCATTGTTCAGTTGGAAAACAACACTGGTTACCAAGCATTAAGTCTTGTCTTTCTTCAGGGGGGTCAAAAAGAGGAGGCTTTTATATATGGCTTAGCTTGAATACCTCTGGTCTACATATTTATCATTGCAGTGGATATGTTATCTGTCTTTTAAAGTATTACTTTCTCTCTAAACAAGTGCCAGTCAATGCAGTAAAACACTTTTCCAGAGGGAGTCTGTTCAATAAAAGGTGCCCCCTTGACTACTTACCTGGTGCCTTGACCTGTCCACCTCCTGAACCAATCCTGACTGAGTGGAACAACATCAACACTTCCCTCTCAAAGGTCAATCTTCTATTTTCTGTGTAAGCTCTTAACGTAAAGCAGAGTTGTACCTTAAAAGCAGTCTTTCTTCACATAGATCCCAAAAATAAAAAAAATTACTGTCTCATTATTCATTTTTCGTTGAATAATCATCCCTTTTGTCTACTTTCGACCACTTTCTTGATTTCTTTGAAGGGAGGGTCTATGGGTAATCAAACCAAACTTACGTTTAAGGAGGTGGTCTTTAGTGCCTGTTCATATGCATTGGACCACATGAATGTGTACATTACGAAAGCAATCTACCTCCGGAAGTGGTCAAAAGTGAACAAGCGCCAAACCTGTATTTAGCATTTGTCCATGTGTCATCGGATCAACAAAAACACATCTTAATACCAGGTATAAACAGGGCCTCTGTAATCCTCACACACAAATGGTGGATGAAAGCTCTGCTCACTCATTATCACTCCCATTCCATGGAACAGTAGTAAAGAAACACTGGGAAGCAAAAGTTAAATCTTACCTCTGGGGGGACAGAAAGAGGTGGCTTATCTTGAGTGCCTCCAGTGCTCGTTAATTTGGCTTTGTTATGGTATGACTTGAGGGCAGGGAGTGGAACGTCTGTCAGGTTCTTAAACCCAATTTGGGTTCTGAACTACTGCTTGACCATGAAGGATGAGTATTTCTTATATAGGCACCAAAAAAGGGACACTAAATAAAACATTCTGAGTTAACAGTTAACAAATTCAAACTGAAATTAAGCGTATCAGTGTTTCCTGCCCCATAGCTGCTACATCTACAGCGCCACTGCCATATAAAAAAATCCTAATTACCTAAGTTGTGAATGAATGCCATTAAAACATTCATCGCAAAAGGAAGCAAGTTTAGATCATTCAAAAGTAAATGTTTTTGAAGGAAGTCTTATTTGCTCACCCTGCATTCATTTGATCATAAATACAGTAAAAAAACAGTAATATTGAGAAATATTACTACAATTTATTATTACTATACTTTATGCTATTATTACAGCTTCTTTTCTATTTGAATATTTTTTTTAATAAATTGAATAAATTATAGTTTAAATGTCATTTTATAAATTTTAATAAGGCAAAAGCGAAGCATTACTCCAGTCTTCAGTGTCACATGATCCTTCAGAAATCATTCTAATATGCTAATCTGGTGCTCAAGAAACATTTAGAGATGCACCGATTGACCGGCCAGTGATCAGTCACGGCCCACCCGACCCGCGCGTCAGACTCATGTCTTGCTATTCCGCAGCCGATCTATTTATTGCCAGCGGCGACGCACACCAGCGATGGATGTCAACACAGCACACACGCAAAATCACCAACACCCTGCGTTCCATTCGGAAGGGCTCATCCATATGTCCTAATCCCTTCAAAGGGTTTACCCTCCTGAGTGAGAGTTTCGAAGGGTTGAAGGGTGTAGGGGACTAAACAACTGTTTCTTGAAGTGCCCTTTTGTGTTTATCACGTGCCCACACGGAGGCGCCATTGTCATGCAAAGAATCTGCGCAAAGGATCACGGGAGCCCGAAGTGTCCATCAGTTGTACCCTGAGAAATCCTTCATTCCGAAGGGCCCTTTGTAGTGGCCAGTTTCGAGCACTTCGGTTTGTATCAACCCTTCAATATGGCGGCCATGATTGCTTTCACTCCAAAGTGCCCTTCGGAGGACGATATATCCCGTTTGGAACGCACCGTCTAGTCGCGTGTAACATGTCATTTGTTGATGAGAATTATTCAAATTTGTAATTGACCTATCGGTAAGCCCCTCCCCTCGAACGCAGATGAGTCAATGGCAGTGGAGTATCAGTTGCACGGGGAACGGAACTCTGACATTTTTAGGTTTCTGCGCCATAGAGAAACATTGGAAGATCCCAAGCTTGCATCGGTTTAATGGTGTTTATGCTAAAAAATGGAAAAATTATGTGCCTAGGGTACTTCTAACACTAACTCCAGTTATCCTGAGAGGATAGGCAATACAATTTATTTTATCCCATTTCCTAAATCCAACCAAAACAGATCAAAATGTCCCTAAGCATTCAATTCAACACCAATCACAAGGAAGCGAAACGGTCATTTTATGGTGTTCAATCTCATTAAGTTACACTTTCACTGCGTCAAGCAGAAACGTTAATGTCATTTGTACTTAGCAGTTCTATGGCTAAAACTAGCTAACATTAGCGTTAGTCCAGATTGGGGGAATTGTAATGTTTAATAAATCTTTTATTATGTAACTATACTTTTGGCATTGAACGTTGAAATAGATTTCGTTTGTATATGCTGTCAACAATAGTTCTTAAAAAGAAAATCGGAGAATCTGCAAAAATCGTTATCGGCAGGTCACACTTCCAAAAAATCGGAAATCGGAATCGGCCAAGCAAATTGCAGCGAGCATCTCTCAAACATTCTTTTTAGTACCCATGTTTAAAAACAGTGGCTGCTTAATATTTTTGTAGAAAATTGTGATACTTTTGACTGTAATATTTTTTAGGTTTCTCTGATGAATGGACAGTTCATTTATTATAAATTGAAATATTCTATAACATTATAAAAGTCTTTATTGCACTGTATTTTATGTGTCATCATTTTTTATTCTTAACTGTTTTAACTCATTTTAAAACAAATTTTTTATCATTTTAATATTTTTAAATTCCTTGTTTTTATTGTTGATTTTTTTTTCTATGATTATTTTAATTCCTTTTATGTAAAGCACTTTGAATTACACATTGTGTAATTATGAAATTGTGAAATGTGCTATATTAATAAACTTTGCCTTGTCTTGCTTTTATTGTCACTGTTGATCAATTTAATGTGTCCTTGCTGAATAAAAGTATTAATTTCCTTTAACCCTTTTCCTGAACCCTAACTTATATATGCATCACGTGACTCACTGAGCTGCTTGATGAAAATATTTGAAAGGAATGACACACCTGCATCACACCTGGATCCAGCTTATCAAAGTAAATGTGTTGTCAAACTCTTCCCCACGAGAAAAGAGTTCAGAGTATTTATTCACGGCACTGTCAGAGGCCCCTCACACTGATACCTTATACTTTAGCACTCATAGCAGAGAGAGAAAGCTTGAATGCTTTCACTGCATTGATCATTTCAGCGACATTTTACTACAAACACCTCATCAGCAGAGAGAAACCAAGTATATCAATTGGAAAATCTGAGTCTAGCAAGGTCTTGATTCTTTGGTCTCCATCTATAACCCCTTAAATACGATTTGAAGCCCTAAAGCAAGCGAAGGAACTGAAAAGCAAATCTTAGATGAATTACATTTCCCATAAACATGCTCAGATCTCTTTACCACGTCGATCGCGCAAATGGTAATTTTCACCCTTACGCCAACAGTCGAAGCTAATGACAGATCAGCACTTGCCTCTGATAATCCCTTGAAGGATTGCCCTCCCCTTCCGTACCTCTCTTTTTTTCATAATCTTTCCGCTGCAAATTACAGTTTTCCCCATTAAGAGGCACAGCAGACTCTATCCAGGTGTTTTGCACCGCTAACAATAACTGTCATGACACCTGAACAGAGAGAGACTAAGTGTAGTGTTCGTTTGATGTTTAAAGGGATGACATTAAAGGAGAAGAGGAAAAGACAGGTGGTGAGACAAAGACAGCCGTGGGATAACCACAGGGAACGCAAAGAAATTGAGCACTAGCAGTCTCACAGCGCTGTCTACCTGCAAATCATCCCGTAGCACAGAGACTGGCCATTAGCCAATCCTTGACCGGAGAGTAAAGACAGAAGACACAATGAACAAGAGAATTCCTTTCAACACAGACGTCAGGAGAGCATGACGCCAAAGAGAAAGAGAATATCAAAGGATAGAGAATGATTCTTGCAGGACTGAGTCAGTTGCCTGAACTACTAGACAACTCACCAGCCCTAAAATCTTTTATGATTATGATTACACCAGTGAGAAAAGTCACAAATTTGTCTCAAAGGAGACATGTTTGGGACATGTTGATACTACACTGTAGAAGAAGAAAAAAATCAGCAGTTGAGAAAACTTGAGGCTCCATGTTCAATAAGCTTGCAATTTAAGTTCAGTCAAGTGTTATAATATGATGTAGAACTTTCTTAGGCCACGTCTACATTAATCTGGAATCTGGATGCATATAAAAATGGCGTTTCATTTCAAAAAGCTCTCCATCCACACTAGCGCTTTCAAGCATTTTCTTTAAGTTTCTCATCCACACTGAAACTTTGGAAAATCCTAAATTCACCTTCCTCGGTATTCTTAAAACCCCATAAAAGCTCACTGAGATGACACCAAACATAATAAAGTTCTCAAGCTATTCTTCTGTCAGCATCGTTTTATTTGGCAAAATATCTCGCTATACACTGACGCATCCAAGTTGTGCTCAATCACCATAATATGTTCTCTCTAAAACACAAATGCCCTCATGTTTTGCTGCAGGACAGCAATTGCGAGTAATTTTCTGTCATTTTTGCAGGACTATGATAAGAAAAGTGTACAAAGAAACATTTCTTTAGCAACAGTGTGAAAGTGAATAGCACATAACAGACACAATACCCATACAAACAGGTATCTATCGGTACAATATGCGTGACATGACTAAACATGCGTCATCATTTTAGAATTACTTGGTTTTCACAGTCTACATTACAATGCAAAAACGGCGCTTTCAAATGCATCCACTTCACGTCTTCAAAAAGCTCAATTTTTGCAGAACAAAAACGCTGTCTCAGTGTGGACAAGGCCAAAACACAGAGGGAAAAAATGCATTTTTAAATGTATCTGGATTAGTGTAGACATTGCCTTTGTTTAAAATGTGTGTAGCATTTTTAAGCAAACTGAAAAGGTTATACAGTTACTTCTCTACACCAAAGCTAAATGTATATAATCATTGAAATGTATGAAAACAGAAGAAAACACTAATCACTCTAATACTGAACACCACCTTTACAACAAAATATAATCAAAAACACTAAATAGAACTAAAGGATTTATTAATTCCCAATGAATATGCCTATCTATATTATCATGTCTTTATAAATACATGCTTTGTCCAAAAATACACATTTTGATGTGCATCAACAGTGATCAAATGGAGAATATTCAGCAGCCTCACAAGCAAACTTGACAGTAAGTTCATGTTTTTTAATATTTTAAGTTGTTTGTACTAAATGGCCTAAAATGATTTTTTTTTTCATGTAATCTTAACATTTTCTACATTTGATAGTTCAGTCAAACTTTAAAAAAAAGAATCTGACAAAACAGAAGTTAGATTTTTTTACAGTGTAGGTATGCACTGATATGAAACGTTTGGCCAATACCATAACCAATAATTATTAATATTTAATAAGCAATATATTGGCTGTTATTAGATATAAACCTTTACATGATTCAAATCATACTAAACATCATATATAGTAGAAAACTGTTTTTTTTTTTCTTTACTATCCCACAATCATTTTTTAAATAAAGTAATACATCCTTTTGGCCAACTTCAAAAAAAACAAGTTGAATGGAATATATTACTCACAAATATGAGAATAAAAAAATATGCTTGTGCCACAGATTACATTTTTATACAGAGAATTGTAATAGTGTTTTACAATAATTTGGACAAATAGAAATAATGCCACATTTAACAGTGAAAACAATGAAAGCATTGTTTTCATTTAACATTTAACGACCTGTTTATGCCTGGCATTAGCGCAATCGGTCTTGGCTGGCCACTTGTGATTGGATCACCTGAGACATTAATACCAGGTCAATTCCAACCTGTCTAATTTCATCTTTCCTACTGGAAGTGTGAAACTGTGGAACAAATGAGAAGAAAACAAAGCCCCAGTGGGTTTGGCTGTTGAACTGAGCTTGCGGGTGATGGCAGCTTTGAACTGATGAGATTAATGACGTCTCTGGAACTCTGTGTGGAGGGCGGTGAACAATCGGAGGGGCTTGTTTACCGTGAAGGCCTGCCACAAATGTAAGCACACTTAGTTTGCTGACTCGGTTCCGCATAAGAAAGAAGGTAGAGGCCGTATGCTATTTCCAGCAGACAAGATAAAGAATGCCTGTGTCCAGCGGGAAGGCATGGGGCAGCACGACCCCGAGCAGATGTAATTGCGTTCCATTAATACACCCACAGGTTTGTTTATAGCATCTAGACACCACTGAGAAGCAGGGGCTTCAGGGCTTACAGGGCAGCTGGCTGCTAAAAAGACCCTCTAACTTCAACCCAAGCTAGGCACAACTAGTTCAACTAAGGACAAGCTTTGATGTTCTTTCATTTTTTTTTTTAAAGATAGCTTGTGAAGCTGAGCATATAATTTCCTAATCTTTGAAAGGTTTAATGGCAAAAGAAAACTGGAGGAATCTTCATATAAAAAGATGGTTATTAAATACTTCCATTCAATTAAGTGGTAAGTGAGCCAACGGCAGTTTACAAAACCACAACAAAGAGAATGAGACTGATTACTTCACTAATGAGTTCAAACTTGTTCTCTGCTACAGTACATAGACACCCTTTACACACTTCCTGTCAAAGTTTGACCCCCACACTAGAGTTGCTTACGAGAAGGTCCATTACGTAAAGGTCACTAACCTTTAGAGCCCTCACTTAACCCGCCTACTCCATTGTGTTGATCTGAACCCCCACGTCTTTTTAATTCTCATCCAACTCTTAAAGAAACACCCTTGGGGGGCTTTCCGTTGGGGGAGGTGGTCTAGCAAAAAAAAAAATGTGGAAAATTTAAACGTAAAAAAAAATAATTTGTGATATACTGTACACTTGTTCAAGCGTGTTACAAAAGATTTCTATTTTTTTAAATAAATGCTGCTCTTTTGAACATTCTATTTATCAAAGAATCCAGAAAAAAATCTCAGATTCCACAAAAAATTAAAATATTTATTAAAAGCTGCAGTCCATAACTTTTTTTGGTTAAAAATGATCTGAAATCAATAACTGCAATTGCAGGTTTCAAACAGAGATGGCGACAAAGAAGCAAAACTTACGGACTGCAGTTTTAAATTATAATATTTCAAAATATTTCTGTTTTACTACACTGTTACTCAAATAAATGCCTGGGTGAACATAGGATAACTTTTGAATGGCAGTGTTCGTTATTCATTGAGAAACACAAGACAAACTTGCATCCAATTTCAGAAATTTGCATTATGAATAGTTTCTTACAAAAAGGAACATATAGCCCACACACAGCTTAAAGACAAATAAATAAACATTGACAATGAACCTCTTAAAATGCGCCAGATGCTCAAGATAATGTCACAGGTTAGTGCAACCAATCCAACAGCTCTGAAGAATTTGACCCATTTCTCAGTTTCAAGTATCAGCTGTACTTCTTAAATGCAACTAAACAACCTTATCAGACTAGCAAAGAAATACATTACAGTAACACAATACAATACATATTAGGGATGCACCGATACCACTTTCTCCAGTACTCGCCCGATACCGATACTATTATTTTTGGTACTTACCGATACCGAGTACCGATACCGATATTTTTATTGTATTTGTACATTTTTTTAATATTGGGTACAGAAAAAAAAAAAACCAAGAAGGGTATGTATAAAGTTAGTTGGTGTAACGAATTGTATCAAATAGATACAAGTCAAACCAAAAGTTATTCAGACACCTTCAACATTTCACACAATTATCTCAGTTTATTCGCTATAGTTTAGAAAATTGTAATAAAATATGACAAGAACTCAGAGTTACACTGTGTCAGAACAAATTCATCTTGATAATGTTAGATAATTTGGACAGAAAGGTATGTAATAGATTACAATCAACCAAAAATTAGACAGCTTTTAGTATGACAGTATTTACACAACTACCAATACTTAGTTGTTCAACCCTTAGCCTCAATGACAGCCTGTAGTCTCCTGGGCATGCTGTCACCCAGCTTCATGCAAACCTCAACTTCAGTTTTTTTTCCCAGACTCGGTCTGAATAATTTTTAGACCCAAATTTGTATCAATTTTACTGGTAGTCCACTGTATGAAGAATTTTTGGGTATGATTTGTCACAGTTTACTTTATTTTGCTATCCTCACTTACATAAATAAACTATAGTGACGTTTCAGGTGAAAAAACGCGACTTCTATTTCTGAAAATATCAAAGTTAGGAGATTTATAGGGTGTCCGCAACCATCAGTAAAAATATCAAAATGATATCTGATCTCTGAATAATTTTTGGTTTTACTGTATATCCTTCGGTTATTTTCACTTAATTTTGCCCATTAAAATGTATTTTACAAGTTTTTTGTTACTTTCACTGTTAATTTTCTCTCTCTATGGTAGCCTACATCTTTAATTTAATAGCATTAGAGCTGCTCCATTGCAGCGGTTAGTACTGTAATCACGCGCTTTGCTGTAATAATGCAGGGAACCACTCGTTATAAATCTCCTAACTGTGATATTTTCAGAAATTGTCGCGTTTTTTTTTATCTGAAACGTGCTGCGATTTATATTCCAAAGCCTCTCATATAATGCAGCAACACTCAAGCAAGCAAAACACGCGCAACGCGTGCACGTATTTGTACTGATGCAGAATGAGAGGACAGTAGTACAGCCTAGCGCATTTCACAAGGGGCTGCTAGATTCACTTTCGCCAGGAAAGTGTGAAGGTATTTTAATCCAAATGATGCGTGAGCTAATAAGTGAGTGAACATCAAAGATCACATAACAGAATTAAGCGCACGCTCTCTCTCTCTCCCTACCGTTAACTAACTTGTGCATTGTTTTACTTACTTGTTTTTGACATATCCGACGAACTACAAACTTTCCAGTGATGTCTGTGAGAAAGATATATTCGCTCGCGCGCTCAATCCACTCAGCGTGCTTTGTTTATCAGCTCGCGCACATCAGCTATACAGGCGTTAATACTGAATGTTTAACATTATATTCATTGCATAAATATACTTCGTAGTAGACATCCTTAATCTCTAATAACTACATTCTGCTGTCTGTTGTTCTGTTGTAGGTGTTTCTTTGTTTGAATATGGCGCTTATCACATGCTGTGTGGTATCGGCGTATTTTAACGAGTATGAGTACAGGAGACCAGTATCAGGCCTGATACCGATACCAGTATCGGTGCATCCCTAATACATATACACAATTATGCATCTGCTCAATGTTTTTACCACAACACGCTAAAAAGTCTATCTGAATGACACTGAACTGTATAAATGATTGGCTCTGAGATGTTATATCTTTTGATTGCAGTGCATATGTTAGCAGTGATTTGGGATGTCTTTAATTTAAAGAACAGTCCTGCTATTAAGGAGTTCAAATTTGACTATAAAGTATTGCAAAAGTCTGCCATGTGTTTGCTTTCTAATTCCCCACCATTTAAAATGGCACCGGTGATAAGGGGCCATTCATGAGGTGGATTAATATTTCCACAACTGACACCAGTGTTTCCCTTTTAAACTGGCAAAACATCTCAGGAGTTTCCATTCAACACTCTGAAAAGGAGCTTTGTAATAAAATTCCAAGACACAATCAAGATAAGGATCACGCACCTTAATTTTATCACAAATCACGCCTAAATTACTCTCATAAATGCCAGCCTGAATTGAATTGATGCTGATTATAAAAGCTATTCATTTTGCTGCATGAACCTGCCAGGGGCTTGCCTCTAGTTAAGTTCATTATCAAACGCTGCTAAAGAACGTGGAATTGGAAGGCAGTTTCCTTGGCTGAGGCTTGACGTGAGATTCCTTGTTATCAGTTGGGACTTTCGCCAAGACCTGTAGATTTGATGTGTGAAGATCTCTTTTTTTTACCAGCAAAACAAGTGCAAACTCAGTCCTGTCGTCTTGTGTGGCAAGCCACACCATGAAGCCATTGTTTTGCCACTGAACAGGAGAACAGGAGAACATGAGCAAGAAACAAAATTAGGCACTTGAGGGGGGAGAAGGCTGGAGCCAGAGACAGGCCCCGTCTGGCTGTCTTTCCTCAGGCTACCATCTTTCCGCACCTCTGTTGCTTCACCTCCGTTTGTCTCCATGGAATTCACAGAAGGAGCCATGTTCAAAAACACAACGGAAACAATAGCAGGGGCGAAGTCACAGATGTGCAGATAACCACAAGCAGATGCTGAATCTCTGACATGACACTTTCCACAAAGATTCTCCTCTTAAAATTAAAGACTTTAGGAGCAATTCAATTTTGGTTTGACCTTTGAAACGAGGCCTGTCAGTTCATCCTGCACAACAGTAGTCCTCCATTCCCAAAAGCTCCAGCTTGTGGTGGATCAGCAGGGGATGAAATTGTAGTGCATGAAGTGTTGAATTCTAAATGTCAGAATGAATCGTGTCTGAACATGAATTATTCTGACTGCCAGTGATTTGACTTCTGCCAGCAGCTGCACTTAAGGCAGAGCGACAGGTAGCCGAACTCAGGTCTTATCTTCTGGAGTTTATTTCACACGACATCTCATAAAGCCCCAGATGGAGTCAAATTTTAATCTGAGGAAAACCAAAAGTCAACTCAAATGGAAGCCTCATAAACATTTCCTTATTTGACCCAGCAAAACATCCATTTATCCACCCATCCATACCCAAAGTTTGTTTCAAAACTTTCAACAAAGCCACTGTGCAGCCAACATTCAAAGTCTGTCTTGATAAACTGCTGTTTCTACTGAAAAAAATAGCTATGTTAACTTCTTTAAATGTGACCCTGGACCACAAAACCAGTCATAAGGGTTAATTTTTTGACATTGAGATTTATACATCGTCTGAAAGCTGAAGCTTTGCATTGATGTATGTTTTGAGCGATTTGGACAATGTTTGGCCGAGATACAACTGAAAATCTGGAATCTGAGGGTGCAAAAAAAAATCGCTTTCAAAGTTGTCCAAATGAAGTTTTTAGCAATGCATATTACCAATCAAAAATTAAGTTTTGATATATTTACAGTAGGAAATTTACAGAACATCTTCATGGAACATGATCTTTACTTAATATCCTAATTATTTTGTGGCATAAAAGAAAAATCAATAATTTTGACCCATACAGTGTATTTTTGGCTATTGCTACAAATATACCTGTGCTACTTATGACTGGTTTTGTGGTCCAGGGTCACAAATGTCAATTCACTTAAATTCTTCCTCTTTACATCCAAATCTGAATTGTAATATTGTATCCTGTTTGCTACCTCCACTGAAATTCATTTTAAATTCAGGAAAATGCTTTCTCGGTTCAATTCTGAATGGCACTTCTTCTTCTGAAAGTCTTCATCCTCTCCTTACAGGACAAAAAATCTTACAGAGCCAAAACTGGAATCTGCTCAATTATTACTCACCGCTCAAGTCATTTCAAACCTGTATGACTTTCTTTCTTCTATGCAACAAAGAAGATAGCTTGAAGAACGTTTCAGTGTTTTGTCCATACAATGGAAGTCAACAAGCACCAAAACCGCTTCGTTTCCAACGTTCTTAAAATGATCGTCTTTAATGTTCAGCTTTGAAACAGCATGAGGGTGAGTAAATGATGCCAGAATTTTTACACATTTTAACTCATAATGTGCCTCCTTTTTAACCTTTCAGTAGGCAGAGAGAAAAGTTTCTTGCAGAAACAGTTCATCACCACATTAATAACAAAAACATTAGACAAAAGTTGGTTATTCCTGTGAGGTTATGTTTAAGAATGCGCACCATTTAAAGCTAGCAATCTGTCCACAGCGTTAAACAAGATGCAAACACGCTTCAACTAAGAGCTGTAAGATAATCACTCGGAATGAACGGAGGAACAAAAGGCGATGACCTCCAGACAAACAACTCAGAAACGGCACCTTCAAGCTAGAACTAGATGTTTGAAGAGGTTTTAGACAGTTCAGCCTGCTTGGAGTGCTTGTCTATTGGTCGAGCAGGGTGTTTGCTTTTAAGCAAGCATCTATGTGCATGCTTGAAGAACAATTCAAAATCTGTGCTCAGTTTGAGCATCCACGAAATCCCGGATCCAGGAACCAGACTGCTAAGCCACTTTTTAAACATCCCTGCATGCTCTTTACCCAGCTGGTTTGCCAAATTGCTGTTTAGCTCAATCAGTGAGACAAAATCGTATGTGTTCAAGGGGCCAGAAAGGGGCCAAAGCCAGTTTGGTACCTAAAGGACTGCAGGATTACCCAATAAAGCTATGTGAGGTAATCCACACTAAAGCGTATGGAACACCCCATTCATTAACAGAGCATGAACAAACAGGCTCTGCTTACCACAAATGATAACTGTAGAAATAAATTCTAACAGTAAATAAAAAGGGTTGTGATTACTAGCAACAGAGAGTGTCAGTTCTATGAAGTGTTTTAAAGGGCTCATATGATGCGATTTAAATTGTTCCTTTCTCTTTGAAGTGTTACAAGCTCTTGGTGCATAAAGAAGATCTGTAAAGTTGCAAAGACTAAAGTCTCAAATCCAAAGAGATATTCTTTATAAAAGTTAAGAGTCAACCACGCCTACCTAAAACGGCTTGTTCCAACACGCCCCCACATGTCTACGTCACGATGTGGGAAGATTTGCATAACGCCACCCAAATGTTCACACAAAGAAAGAAGGCATAACTTTTATTCTCACTGTAGTATTGTTGCCGCCGCCGCCATGCCGTGGAGACGCTGTGTTTCGTTGTGAAAGCGAACTACTTTGTTTGGCCATCCAAAAGAGGATGATATCTGCTTCGTCATGCCTAGAGTTGATCTGTGCTGGTCTCTGAAGAAATACATCAACTTCGCGCTGTGGATCGCCGGATCGGCTTTCACCGTGGACGAAGCGGAGTCCTGCCCGGGGTCGTTACATGTGGTTGCCGCAAGCCCGCCGGCCGCTCCTTCGTCGAATCCACCAGCCACGCCGTTCTCAAGCCCACCGGCCTCCGTTCACTCTAGCCCCCGGCCTCTGATCACTCTAGGCCCCGGCCTCTGCTCACTCTAGGCCGTCGTGTGTGATGCTGTGTTTCGTTGTGAAAGCGAAACTACTTGTTGGCCTTCCAAAAAGGGACATGACTAGAAATCAGTGGTTACGTTGTATTTACAACACTGTTCCAAGAACAGTTTAACCTAAATATTCAGATGTGTGCAGCACATTTTATGGAGGACTGTTTCCTGATCCTGGTAGAGTAGACCAGGGGTTTCCAACCTGTGGGGCCAGCACCTGTCAAGGGGGCGCGAGCATCAGTTAATTCAGAGACGTTCCCTTGAGAATTTATGAATATGAGTTAACAAATCTTTAGCCATCCACTAGGGGGCAATCTGACTCCCACTGCTAGTCGACAGTTAGAGCAGAGTTGGCCGAGTATGAGCCGCTCAGGGGGTTTTGGGATTTGTTTTTGCCAAGTCTGCGGTTTTCCCGCGGTATTGGGCTACTTTAACACTTGCCGCGTTTTGTAGTTTTGGGCTAGTTTTGAGTAGCAATTGGGCAGGTTTGGTTTTGTTGTGAAAACCTGGCAACCGTGGTCACGCTTATTGACAGTGTAAGATGACTTGCGATTAGCTGTGTCGAAAATTCAACCACGGATTGGTATGTTGTTATCTCAGAAACAGGCTCAGCCATCACATTGAATCAGGTAAACTGGTTATATATTTATGTTTCAGTATAATTACGCACGCTATACCAGGGGCGGTTCTAAACCCTTTTTAGGTGGGTTTCAGCCCCCCTATCTGTCACCTTAGCCCCCCAAAACTATCTTAACGATCAGGCCAGTGCTGCTTCCTCAAATTGTTTCATTCTCATGTGTTTTAAGTCTTGTAAGTTTAAACATTAAAGTAATTTTAAGCCATTTAAGCCCAAGAAATCTCAATGCGGTACTCACGCACTGTGATAGAGCGTTTCTATGCGCACCGCTCACACACCTGAAGTGCACAAACAGATAGCCTTCTCAGACAGCAGGTGAATACCAATGGCTGTCTTGACAAGTATCCTTGTAAGCACAGTCGGTTGTTTTAAGTGAATATAAACAGTAAAGAAAATATCAAATGTACATCAGTATAACGGATCCGTGCATTTCTTATGTAAATAATGTTAATCAAAAAGAGCAAAAGAAAAATTGTTCGCTGCTTTAATGGATATTTGCTTTTATGTTAATGCTAATAAAGTAATTCGGGGGGGGGGGGATCACACTACTAATACATCTTAATTGTAGTAACGTTGTACAGTTTCCATGACTGAATTTATTGGGAATAAAATCCCAAACCAATATACAGTTCCATGCAAAAGTTTGGGAACCCCTTGCAGAATCTGTGAAAATGTGAATAATTTTAACAAAATAAGGGAGATCATATAAAATGCATTTTTTTATGAGTACTGGCCTGAGTAAGATATTTTACATAAAGGATGTTTACATATAGTCCACAAAAAATAGCTGAAATTATTAAAATAACCCCCTTCAAAAGTTTGGGAACCCTTGGTTCTTAATACTGTGTGTGGTTACCTTGGTCTACGACTGTTTTATTTGTTTTGTGCTGGTTGTTCATGAGTCCCTTGTTTGTTCTGAACAGTTAAACTGAGCACTGTTCTTCAGAAAAAAGTCCTGCATGACCTGCAGATTCTTCTGTTTTCCAGCATATTTTGCATATTTGAACCCTTTCCAGCAGTGACTATGATTTTGAGATCCATCTTTTCACACTGAGGACAATTGAGGGACTAAAACACAGATCAAAACCTATTAAAAAAGGTTCAAACATTCACTGACGCTCCAGAAGGAAACACGATGCATTAAGAGAGAAAACATTTGAACAGGATGAAGATGTCTAAATTTTTCTTATTTTGTTGAAATATCACTTTTTTTTCCCCATTTAGTATTGGCCTTCGGAAGCAACAGAAGATACTTGCATGTTTTCCGGAAGACAAATTTACCTTGATCTTCAAATTCAAAAAGTTTTCACCCCCCGGCTCTTAATGCAGTAGTCAACTACCAAATTGTTCAGTGTGAAAATTACTTTTTCTCCCACTAATTCCTCTCCAGATAAATTGTAGCTACATTGAAATTAGCTAAATATTTTCGTTTAAAGCCAATCAAACAAGCAAAATCTGCACCATTTCTCTGTTTAGTCAGTTCTATTCTTGAGTTGCCCTACATTTCGATTGCTAAGAGGCGGACTACTTGCAATGCAAGGAATTTGTGCCCCAGGGCACGAGTGATATGTTTAGATGTGGTGTTGTACTTTATTTCAGAGTGTGCTACTGAACGGAAAGGGTGTGCGCTTTTGCACTGGGTCTCATTAATCTTTATACTGTATTCATTGCAAGGACTCTTCACGGCAGAAACGCACAAAACTGCTGTTTTCTTCCAGTGCCTGCTAAAATGAAATTAGCACTCCTGAGATGTCCCCGCATCTGTCATATAATCTACTGTTTTAGTTTGCTTGCATTTAACACTATCCATTTTCAAAATGCTGAAGGCTGAAGTAGCAGAGTCATGAATAATGACAGAAAAACTTCAGACCAACTGCCAAATAACTCAACAGGCTCTTCAAATTACATATTCATGTTCAACTTCATGTCACTGTTACAAACAACAACAAATGGTTAGTTTCTGCCAGCATGAAAAATTAGAAAAAATATACTATAAGTTTGGGCCCAGTAAAAAATTTTTTTTTTTTTTATTAGACCTATCTTATGTTCATCAGGACTGCATTTATTTGATGATACATTTTGTGAAACATTATTACAACATGAAATAACTATTTTAAGATGTAATTTATTTCTGAGATGGTAAAGCAGAATTTTCATTAGTCATTACTCCAGTGTTTAGTGTCACAAGATTCTCCAGAAATCATCCTAATACACTGACTTGGTTCTCAAGAATAATTTCTTATTATTACCAAAGTTGGAAAAAAGTTGTACTACTTAAAGCGTTAGTCCACCCCAAAATGAAAATTCTGTCATTAATTACCCTCATGTCGTTAACCCGTAAGACCTACGTTCATCTTCAGAACACAAATTAAGATATTTTTGATTAAATCAGAGAGTTCTATGACCTCCCATAGACAGCAACGCAAACTGTTAAGTTACCAGGTACAAGAAATGTAGTAAGGACATCGGGTTTAAAACCAGTCCAGGCAAATCAGTGGCTCAACTTCAGTTTTGCGAAGCTATGAGAATACTTTTTGAGCGCAAAATAGAGAAAACTAAAATAATGACTTTATTCAACAGTTCTTCTCCTCCGAGTTACTGTCTTCCGCCATTTTGGAGAGTATCACAATGCATGCGAACGCTTTCCCCTAAATGTAAAAAATGCTGATTACGCTGATTACGTTCATGTGCACGCTTCCTCCCCCTAACGTAAACAACGCTGATTACGCTCTTGGGTACTCTCCAAAGTGCCCAGTGAGAATAATCGGGGAGAAGGATTGTTGAATAAACTGTTATTTTTGTTTTCTTTGCACAAGAAAAGTATTCTTGAAGCTTCGCAAAATTGAAGTTGAGCCAATGATGTCACATGGACTGTTTTACCAATGTCCTTACTACATTTCTGGACCTGGGAACATTACAGTTGCGTTGCTGTCTATGGGAGGGTCAGAGAGCTCTCTGATTTGATCAAAAATATTTTAATTTGTGTTCTGAAGATGAACGAAGGTCTCACGGGTTTGGAACGACATGAGGGTGAGAAATTAATGACAGAATTTTCATTTTGGGGTGAACACACTTTAATCTTGTGGAAACTGTGCTACTTTTTCTCAGGACTCTTTGACGAACAGAAAGTTCAAAGGAACAGCACTGATTTGTAACAGAAATGTTTTGTATCATTATAAATGTCTTTACAGTAACTTTGATCAATTTAAAGCAACCTTGCGGAATAAAGGTATTTCTTCCGTACCCCATACTTTTGAACGGTAGTGTACCTACACTATCATCAACCAAAGGGTTCAAAAGTTAACAAGAAAAACACTCAATTAGCTATCTGAAGAAAGCTGTACAAGTAGTACTATACAGAATTAAACATCTTATTAATATTTCTAATACACCAAGAAACCAAATAAATCGAAAAAGACTGTATACCCAGTTTTGACTGGGCTTAACCATTCACTTGTTATCTTAACTAGTGCTTTGATTTTGCTAACAACTTCTGAAAAGTGTTCGGAGTCATAATTGCTACTTAAATCCTCTCTTTTTCATATCAGGACTCTTTGGCTCCTTGTCCAGGTGTTTTGGCTGACTTTTCTTTTGAACTCCAAAGAGCCTCTTCCTGACTCCCTCCAGCATGTCTCCACCTGTCCATGACCGTCATCCCAAATCTCTCCCCCTTTCCCCACAAAGCCTCTTGAATCCCATGAGGAGCCATGTTATAGGGAATAATGCACGCATACTATTCGCTTCCATTCCCAGTTCTCAGGGAGTGAAGGAAGGAATCCCGCTGCTGTGTTTACACTCCTTTTAATTACTGTCATTACACAATAGCAGAGACAGAGATGTGTCATTACTCTCCATTAAACCACGAAGAAAACCTGTTGTGCACCACAATTCCATGTATGAACGTTGTGTTAAGCATTTCTGTTGGATATTTTCTCTGCAACGACACAAGAAATTGCTTCTGTACACTTACAATCTCAATATTCCAGCAAAGATTAGACACACGTTAACATCCAAACCATTAGTTCTGCAAAAGGAACAACAAAAGGGCATTCTCATCATTCAAAACCACAAAACGCATGGGAATCTGAGAGGTGCCGTGCAATTTGCACTGAGCTGTAGAAGAAACACCTGAATATAAAGTTTCTTTCCATTTCTCAAGATACATAATCTAGACCATCTCCTCCTCATTCCCATTCGCAAGGTCAGCACGTTCATTATTTATGAGGCACTTCTCCTCAAATACATCTGTAGTGACTGTGAGACCTATTATGACTGATACTTTATCAGGCGAATCCTTTCTATGCCAGTGCTGTGATAATGGGCCTCTAAATAATTAACAACACAATGTCTTGCATAGATGGGCCAGGATTACTGCTTAAAGCAACAGATCTCAACACAAGTACATTAATCAGATTAAAAAGAAGCGAAAATAAGAAGAGGAATGGATACGTACCGCAAACAATGAGCCTTGATGGACACATGCTCCTGTGGATGAAGAAAATGAGGTGAACAAGAGTGGAAAAGGATCGATACATCAGCTTTCACTTGCAGGCCAATTGACAAGTTCATGATTACTTGTAATCAAATATCACAGTCATGGCAATCATGTGTCCAACAATATCTTGGACGTTCATAAATGCCCTTGTTGTCGCCCAATGTGAAAGAACACAAAAGACTGTCACACGGTTCATTAATGAAATTGAACGGTTTACCTTCAAAGGCTGTAAAGATAAAGATGTCAGCATGTTATAATCTTGCTCAGTTTTATGGGTTTGACATGAATTTACAATGTTAACACAAATACAGATGGGAATAATCACCCTTAAATATTTTGATATATTAAATATCAAAGTTTTACTTCTCAAAGAAAGCATGCTTCCCTAAGGAAATATACGTTTATCTTGAGAATCAATAGCCATAATGTTGACTGTCAAAGCACTTCTAAATAATAATCATTGGCGATTGAGTTATAGTGAATTTATGCAAATGTATCAAGTTGATGTGGGAAGATCAAGATAACGGATGCGGGCGCCGTTTCATTAACAGCATCACTCGGAGACATCGTAGTCATGCGGTTATTTAATATTATAAGACTCTCTATTGCGCACTGCCTTTTTCATTGCATATTTCCACGCGTACCTATGGGACAAACAGATTTATCTAGAATGGTAAATCTATTTTATTGCAACTAACAGTTAAAAGAAAAAAGCATGCGCGCTGATCTGCGAGTTTGATCTATATTAGGCAACATTTACCAATGAATTAAGAAAAATCACGATAACAGAAACGCCAACCTTTTGCTCCGGGCAAGCTGGTGCTGTATCCAATTAAAACGGTTAGGAGGATCCAAACAGGACCCATATTCACTTTAGAAACTGTTAATCCAAAATGCTCAAAAATACAACGGCTTTAACTTGAATGAGAATGAGTGCGTATCATCGTTGCTCTGCTGTGGGCTCAAATCAATCACCAGCGCCTGAGCTTGAAGTCTTGCAGACGGTCTGTATCGTTACTGGGATGCATCCAGTCCGAGTAGATACAGTCCAGTGAGCTCTCCAGCGAAACTTCCTCACAGAGAGCGGTTCCCACATGAAAATCCTCCCTTTTAAAAGTACGGGGCCATTACTAAGACAACTTGAACGCGAATAATTACAGGGGAACACGCACTAACAACCACTGAGCGTACGAGCCGCTCTTTAAAGCGAGTTATTGGAGACACGACCAGCTGCATTCACGAGTTGAGAAGCCCCCTCCTCCCCCTCCACCGCTGTGGGAACTAAACCTGTGGCCATCAAACTTTTGACGGGTGTTAGGTTTTGTGGCAGGCTGAGAGCGCTATGGACGAACGTTTTTGCGAATTTTTTTAAGGTTGAGTTTAAAATGCATTCCAAACTTGGTGGAATCATGCTAATTCTATTTCTACAACGTTGTGCGTGCATTAGAATAAATATTTTAAAAAAATATTTGTACTTAAAATTCCTAGGTCACGTGCAGCAGCGCAATCTGATCCTTGCTTGGTGCTCATTCAAGGACAAACAGAAAAATCTTCAACATTTGTAGACTTAGGAAATACATTCAGCCCTTTTTTTTAAACCTGATATATATTCAAATGTCGTTTTAAAATCTCTCCACATATCTTATCACACAGCTGGTCTATAAAATCATGATTGCACTATACATAAGAGACCAATGCTTCTTGTAATTACACACTTATGGTTAAATGTTTACATACAAAACCTACCTTTGTTCATCTTCCCTTAACAAGGATATTTAGAATTTGAAATCGACAAAAAAAAATGAAGGCAGAAAGTACTGCATTGCCTTGATTAGTTAGAAAAAGTGTGTTTCTACTGCCACCTGCTGTGATAGATTGGGGATGACAGGGCAAGAAAAAAAAAAAAATTCTAGGCCCAACTTGTTTGAATAAAGCATAAACTGCTTTTGTTCTTCTAAGTTAGTTTGGACAAAAGCATCTGCATAATTGTAAATGTAATTAGTGCATATACAGAAGTCTGCAAATAGTTTTTGACATTCCATACCACCACAAATTGATCTCCACTATGATGCTCAACGTGGGTCGAAATCCTTTGCAACAGGGGACTTATTGACTACAATGGGCCATTAACCGTGTTGCCTCCATACCTAAAACCTGCTCCTGTAAACATTGGCTTCAGAATAAAAATCACACACTTAGACAATATCACATTTACCATTTTAATTACAGTCTATATGTTTTGTACAATGCAAATATATACAAAGCAAAAAATGTCACGCCTTTTCCTCTTCCTGTGGTAATAATTCTTTGATTTTAATGTGCAAACCCTCACTTGACCTGCTGCAGACAATTGCTCGCTCAATAAAAGAACCTGGAAGAAAAATCACAATACATTTTATTCATGTCAAAGAATAGAATACTTCCACCTAACAGCCAAAGGAATTCAGTCTAAGCATTTGCACAGAGAACAGAGAATGAAAGAATGTGATTATAATCAGAATTTGTGAGGTGGTTAGGATGATAATTAAAATTACTTAATACATAAATTACTTACCAAATTCTGCTGGTTTATGGCTTGCCACATCTTTTACAATGGCATGAATGTTTGCCAGAATATACTCATTCGGCATGTCCAGCTGTTTAAAAAAAACAAATTATGTTAACAAGGTGGGAGGGGGGTGCAGATGTGAAAAGCAGATACTACCCTGTCCTCTCTTACTTTATTACTAATAGACATGTCTGTCACACAAAGCAGTTCAATGTGACTTACTGTTGCAACTTGTGTGTTAACATAGATGTCCTCAACCATGTATTCATGACCACTCTTGAATAATGCAAGCATTTTGGGAATATTCATTCCAACTGATCCTGATGCAAGAATCACAGAGCCATTTAACCTCGGGTTAGTTGGTACATTAATAAATCATGCCTGATACATGTGAAACTCACTGACCTCTCTTGCTCTTGGGAAACTTCTTCCTCAGCTTGTTCTTCAAAGGGAGCAGCTTTTGTACCATGTCTGGCTCAGCCAAGTAAAAATCTGCTGTGATCTCATCCGCTAAAATCTGTAATCAACAATGATTAAAAGGCACACAAAGTAAATGGGTAATTGCAAAATCAAGCCAAAACACAGATTGAATTCAGTGTAAGTGGGTACTTTTTGAATGCAATTAAAATAAACATTCATTTTTTACACAGGCAAACCTTTAAACAGTATATGTAGGAATTGCATGTCTAGGTTCTCATGAGCTTTACCTTCTCAACCAGTTCTGCTCCACCTGCAACTGCTGCTCCATTCTCCATCGCTATCCTGGCTTGATCTGGATTCTGTAAAGCCGTAACTCTACATTACTGCATGCAAACTGTGCAGAATTCTTAAATGGACCTGTAATGTTTAACATAATGGACCACAGAGTGATTATCCCACCTCAGTGAAAACCACTATTTTGTTGATATCCGACTTGAAGGAATGTGGTAAATGAATTGTGCTAACAAACGGATCCACTTTTTTCTGAAACAAAAACATTGGAAAGTCATTAAGGTTTAAAGTTCTGTTGTTGCAGTTATAATGTGGAGTGCTGAAAAGTTTTCTTTAGCACTGTAACAACACTAGGGGGAATATTTACTCAACCGGCAAGAGTATTTTTCATCCAGTTAACTCAAAAGAACACTCTTTGTAGTTTATTTAATAATATAATCAATTCAAAGTGTTCCATCACAAGAATAGACAGACTTTTGCATTAGTCGCACATTCAATGTTTTTAACACCACAATTCAGCAAGCATTTCAGCAACTGTTCGGATGTACTGATAAATGTTTGAGCTTTTTTAAAAGGTTCAAGAATCATCAAGATATGGTGTAGAACATGATGCATTTAAGTTTTTTGAAACATGAACAGCTCTACAAGAACAGAAGAGCTTTTGTGGATTCCTGGGACATATCTGCAGCAAACTAGCAAAACAATTTGCAGATTTAGAATACAAACTCTAGTTCAAATGAATACATTGCCGTTCAAATGTTTGGGGACAGTAAGAATGCCTTTTTTTAATTTTTCAAAAGTGACAGTGAAAACTTTAACATTACTTCTAGGGCTGTCAAAATGGCTGAAAAACTAGATTTGAATTTTGTACTTTAATGTTATCAAAATTCAAATTACATTAGAATTTAAAATGCATAATTTCAGTTAGGGTGAAGAAAAGCTTTTGGCTTCTCTTCTGAGGCCACAAGAAGGCGCATCGAGCAAAATATTACTAATGCACGTTTATCCAAAGCATAATAACATGACTATCTTTGAAAAAAAGTGCATAAATGTTTAAAATAATGTTTATAAACCAATTATAAGTAATTAAGTTGTTTTTAAACAACTATAAACAAAACAGCATCTTGTATGTATGCATAGTTTAATACAAATGGCGGAAAGCCAATCACACAGAGTTAATTTTTTCATTTAAAAACATGAGATGCAGTGGGATGGGGGAAAAACCCCGCCATAAAGTCTCGAGATATGTTTTTTCAAAGTTAAACATGCATTAATTTTACATGGTTTTCTAAACATGTGTCTCTTTTGTGCGAGATGCGAGTGCAACGGTGATAGATGTCCCTCTAGAAAATGCGCCTCTACAATATGCGTCTGTGTGAACGCTTGGTTCAGTTTGACGTAAACAAGATCTTCTCCGCATTGATGTTCTCTTTTCCCTCAATATTTGTAATTAACAACACAGCAGCGCCGCATTTAGTGGCTTCAACTGGACAGGCTAACAAAAACATTAAAAAGCAACAACACTTACATCCTCGGGGCATCTCGTCCCACTGAACAGCCGCGGTCACACGACACTTTGAGCATCTGAATTCGCAGGCCAGAGTTCACCAAGCTTGACCTTTGGAATGCAGCGAAATGCAAAAACTTTTCGCACGGGCTTGCGTTTCCGGTCTGACGCATTCGCATGCGTATGAATCAATAGAAGAAAGTGTAAGTGGACTGCGCTTTAAAGTGGTCATATGATGCTATTTCAATTTTTTCCTTTCTCTTTGGGTGTTACAAGCTCTTGGTGCATAAGGAAGATCTGTAAATTTGCAAAGACTAGTCTCAAATCCAAAGAGATACTCTTTATAAAAGTTAAGAGTCAACCAAAACGGCTCGTTCTAACACGCCCCAAAATATCTACATCACTATGTGGGAAGATTCGCATAACACCAACCAAATGTGCACGCAAAGAAAGGAGTGCTTAACTTTTATTCTCGCTGATAATGTTGTTGCTCGCCGCCATGGCCGTGAGGCCTGTGTGTTTCGTTGTGAAGCTTGAGCTACTTGTATGGCCTTCCAAAAGAGGTACTATATCCGCTAGTCATGCTAGAGCTGATCTGTGCTGTCGCTGCGGAAATACATAACTGCGCGCTGTGATCGCACGGAATCGGCATTCCACCTTGGACGAAGCGGACTCCCAGCCCGGGGGCGTCACATGTGGTTTGCCCAAGCCCACCGGACCGCGTCCTTCGTCAAATCGGCCTGTGCGGAGACTGTTTCCTGATCCTGTATAGTATAAACAAGCCGGCTGTTCTGACTCACATACTGTAAGTACTTTTTTATATTTAAAGAATTTGCCAACGACGATTCAAACGTGAGTTTTGAGCAGTGCAGAGTAATGCTTGTTGTTTGTCATTTCTCTGATCACGAATGCAGACATGGTTTTATGTTTACTTGGTTTTAGTTTTATGCAACGCGTAAAAAGACAGTATAATTATTATAATCCCGATTGAATACAAATACGTTATGAATGAATGAAACACCTTTGTCCGCTTGAGAAACGGTGTCTCTTCCACGGCTCGGTACGCTTTCAACTCGTTTTTTTTTTTGTCTCGAGTAAGACACTGTATGACATTCACGTTACATGATTTGACTGATTTTTACGTAAAAAGGGCAATAGTGCACCGCATTAAAATAAATGATCATTTATGTTTTCATAACCGCTGTCCAAATTCAAAAACGAAACTAAAATTTAATCATCTTTGAGAGCAAGGGGCCCCCCTGTTGTTTCGGGGGCCCTACGCAGCTTGCGTATTTTGCGTATAGGGAGGATCGGCTCTGGTAATGGATTTTCATGTTTTTGAATCGTCGCTCCAGCTGGACAGGGCATCACAGTATGGTGAGGGGCGTAACATTTCCGTCACACGCTTGAGGTATTCGGCCAATCACAACGCACTGGATAGCTGGCCACTCAGAGCACACCTCGCTTTTCAGACCAATGAGCTTTGTAAAAATCACGCGTTTCAGAAAGGCGGGGCATAGAGGAGACACAATAATGTACAGTATGTGGAAATAATGTGTTTTTTGAACTTTAAACTGCATACACATTGCATTACACCAAAGGTACACAAAATAATGATCTTTTTAGGAACATCATATGACCCTTTACAGCCCCTCCTTAACGCTCCCTTTTATTTTAAATTCGACAAATATTCGAAATTCTATTTTTTTTTTTAGACGGCCCTACTTAAAAAAAAAAAAAAAAGATCACAGTTTCCACATAAGTGGCACAGTTTTCAACATTGATGATGATAAAAATGTTTCTTGAGCAGTAAATCAGCATATCAAAATGATTTCTGAGGGATCACATGACACTGAAGAATGGAGCAATGGCTGCTGAAAATTCAGATTTGCATCACAGAAATAAACAAATGATAATTAAAAAAGAAAACTGAAATAATATTTATAATATTTAAATTGAAATAATATTTCACAGACAGTATGGTGAGCATAAACGACTTCTTAACGACCCCAAACCTTTAAACAGCAGTGTATGTTTTTGTGAAATTTAGAAGCAAAAGCTAATTTAATATTTCAAGCAAATGTTATTCAAATTAGGCTTAAAAAAGAACCACCCAAAATGTACCTTTTTCTCCAGCTTCATGTCTAGACGTAGGTTAATGTACACAGGCTGGTTTTCAGGACTGGAATCCAGCTTCTGGAAGTTCTTCAGCATTTCAACGGCCACGGATGTCTCATAAACAGGTTTGGGATAGTGCCTCACCATGTACACATCATCTACTGGAGCCCAGGCTGTGAGTCCATAGGGTTTATGTCTGTTTTTGTCATCAACCCTTTTTCTCTCTTCCACCGCCTTCTCTTGAACAGTCTCGTCTTTCTTCTCTTTCTGCCTACAAAAAGTGTTTTGATAAAAATCATGATGATTCTTTACATATTCTTTTTTTTTTGGCATGGTTGCTAAATTTGTTAGCATGTCGAACACAAAATCTACTAATTGTATTAGCCAAACTTTTTACCATGGTAAAGGCTAAATAGTGTAAAGAGAACTCACTTGGCGGAAGCATAGGATCTGACAGGCTGCTGCTGTCTGTGTGCAGTCAGAGAGCTGCAGGAGACAGAAGGAGCTCTGCATGTGAAGAACAGACTCTGACATCTGGCTAAAACTGTGATTGAAACAGCACACAGGAGTAAAGCAGAATTAAAAAGACTGGGTCAAATGACATATGATAATGATTACATGTAATTAACCGATTAGTAGTTAAAAAATTATCAAAATTCAATTATCCTTTAGACACACTGCATAAATTCCTGTAAGGATAACTAAAACAGATCGTGGTCAAAGCTGTAAGCTTGTGTAGATGTACAACGCGATATTTAACAATCAAGTATCCTGCACATGACTATTTGCATGTTAATAATCTCTGGACGTAAATGTAACGTTTAAAAACTGACCTCTTAAAACACTCCTCGAGGGGGCAGCCATGTTGACAGACTTCTGTGTTACACTTAAATTTCCCTTCTAAACCATCACCCGGCGTTAAGCGTTCCCACTCATAATATCCCTATGATTGTGCCGTGCGCATCTAGCTTTTGTACAAAAATATTGTGCATACTTAAAACTGAATTTGTATACACACACACACACTATGTTTTATATACTACAATAAACAATTAATATGCTCGCTATATAATTTACCTCCTTTTCCACCATCATCTTGTTTGTCAAATCTGCTAAAGGGAAAAGGAAAGGGAAACAGCAACACAATTATTGTTAGTTGCCCCATTTATATCAAATAATCCAAAACTCCTGCCTGAAATATACAAAAGTTACAAAGGTAAAAATGCAGTAATAAGTTCTGTTATAAGTTAAACTTTGCAGGTTTATATAAATAATTCCCTATAAGAAATATGTATATTACCTATACGTTTGAAGGCACAAGCACAATGTTCTCCACTTCAAGTAAGCCGTTAAAATGTCAAGAATCGTTCTTTGAGTCGGAGTTTTAATGAATTGATTGAACCGGTTCGCAAACCGTTCCGAACTGTTCGTTCACGAAACAAACTGAATCGGTTCTCGATTCACCTACTTAATGAATCATTGAACCTGGAACCAACTAAGCAGTCAGATTCCCATTCGAAGCGATCCTAAGTGATCTAATATTAAGAGCATATGGGGTGAACCAAGGATTTGTGAAAATTTAGTTACTTTAATTAACAAAAATGTTGAAAATTAGTAGAAAATATGCATATTCTACTTGATAATGACGTCAACACATATGAAACAAATTACAGCGGGTTTTTTTTTTTGCAAAACTCGTTAGCAAAAAGATGTGCATTTAGTATTGTTTAATGAAAATGTACATTTAAGTTCCAAATGTTTGTATGTTTTTTGTAAGCTGATCATGGCTGCAGCTAACTGAACTTAAATACACAAAATTACAAACACCCTTATTAATAGAACATAAATAAACAGCAATACGTGCCAACTGCCCACGTTTTTAATAAGACTTTATCAAATGTGCGACGTCAGGGGCCATGTGACGCAACTGCGTAATGGCGTAAAATAATAGCCAAATCTGTTGTTTGAATCGCTTTTTAAAAACTGCCTGTTCAAAAGAACCGATTCGCGGAAACGACTCGGACTTCTTATCGTTGGTTGTGAGGGGACTGTGGACTGGAGCGGAAGCTCAGAGTGTTGTCCTTCCTTCTGCCCGACTCTCAGGATGAGGATCGGTCGCAGTTTGTCTGTATGTCTCTGATCATATCACACCAGCAGCTCCTCTCCCACCTCCCGAATGCAGGTAAGAACCTAAGTACTGCATTCCGGCGTGGTGCCTTTGCGTTCTTTATGTCTTTGGGTGTCAAACACGCCCGCCGTCTCCAGCCCTACCTCCAGAAGATCGGCTAAGGAGACGGTGTGTGCCGTAACTTAATAAACACGAGAGAACCGTGTTTCAACTCATTACACAACACATAGTTTCTCCTGATTAATAGATGACCGTATTTGGTGATAACGAGGAACGTCTGACCTGGTGGCACGGCCAGATCTGCTCCTGCTTTTCATGTTGTGCTCACCAACCAAACTTAATCTATGTAAATCGCAACTTTGTGCATTCACTGACAAAGCAAGAATAGCTAATAATAATACAGAACACAAACCTCGTTATTGGAGTAGTTGACAACTGCACTAGGTCGTTGACACGCTTTTAACTGTAACGCGAAACACCGCGGTGTTTTTAACAACAAGTCCAAGTTGGGTTCAGCTCGGAACATTGTGTGTTTGTTTTATTCTTAGAAGTTACTTAGTAACCTCAAAGAGCGGGTTACGTAACGCCTCGGCTGTCATTATCGTGGACCAGCGTGCATTTGCTTATGAGCCGTGGTGTTCAGTCAAATAACTTTTATTGTCACATGACATGACCATATACACAGGGGTTTATTGACAGATAAAGACCACAAAATTCATAATACACACATTGGACTTAATGTACACAATGTATACTTAATATACAATATATAGAATTATATATACAACATGAAGAATCCAACACCTATACATAAATAAATACAAATAAAAACTACTGAGAGCAGAAATTTGACCGGACCACCAAACCAATCATAAGGGTTTGAATTAAGACTTAGATAGAATAAGATAAATAAGCTTTCAATTGATGTAAGGTTTGTTAGGATAGAACAATATTTGGCCGAGATACAAATATTGAAAATCTGCACAAAAAAAAAATCAAACTATTGAGGAAAATGTTTATTCTAAAGGTTTCTAAATGAAGTTCTTAGCAATGCACTAATCAAAAATTAAATGTTGATATATTTACGGTAGGAAATGTACCTGAATATCTGCATGGAATATGACTTTACTTAATCCCTAATGATTTTGGCATAAAGAAAAATCGATCATTTTGACCAATACAATGTTTTTTTGGCTATTGCTACACATATACCCATGCGATTTGTGACTGGTTTTGTGGTCCAGGGTCTCAAATGTTCAATGTTGATTAGAATTTAGACATACGGTTGCTGTGCTGAATGATGTTCTGATTATATACACTAATATGAATATGACATCTAGTCCAAAGACCAGTTGAATTAATAAAGTGCCTGAAGTTCTGCATGTAAGAAAACATTTACAAGCTATAATTGAGAAGCAGGATATGTTGTACCCGAACAGCTCTTTGGCAGTGTGCTCTTGTGTATGTAACAGCTGCGACTGAATGATTACAGCGCGCCGCATGTTCTTTCTATACAAGGCAAATAAGGGCAGTCGTCTCGTCTGTTTAAAAGCTCTCGCTGGTGGTTTTACCTATTAATAGGCTGTTATGGGAAAGTGCCGTTTTGCTTTCATCTTTTACAGCTGAAAGGGATTGATTTAAAAAACACACACACAAAACTACTTTGACATCTCCAAAGTTCAACTAAGTTAAACTCTGTCAGTGCCCTAGACTACCGTAATGTTTTGGCTTGGCATCAGAGATATCAACTACTCAAACAGTTCAATGTATCAGTGTAAACATCAGCTGTCTGTCTCTCAGTAAGCACTCAGGATCTCACATGTTGGCCTGGTTTCTAGAACATACACTATTGTTCAAAAGTATTTTATTTTATTGTATTATTTATTATGATTTTATTTTATTTATTTATTTATTGGAAGAAATTAAAAACTTTTATGCAGCAAGGATGCATTAATTTCGTGCATGATCAAAGTGACAGTAAAGGGATTTATAATTATTATAAAACGTTTTATTTAAAGCAAATGCTATTCTTTTAAACGTTCTATTTATCAAAGAATGTTGACGAAAATGTATCACAGTTTTCACAAAAATATTAAGCAGCACAAATGTTTTTAACACTGATAATAGTAAGAAATGTTTCTGGAGCACCAAATCAGCATTTTAATGATTTCAAATTGAAGATAGTAATGCTGATGAAAATGAGCGTGCTTTCACGGGATGAATTACATTTGAAAGATATTTAAATAGATAACATACATTAACTTGAATAATACTTATAAAATATGGTGTTATTTAACTATTTTGATTAAATAAATGTAGCCTTGTTGAGCATAAGAGACTTATCTTACCAACCTTTTGAACAGTAGTGTATGAATGTTGATAATTTACAGCTTCACTTGGTACCTATGCATTAATTTTCTTTAGCTTTATTTTAAATTAAACTTAAGCAATCCTTACTGATGTCAGAAAAAAAGTTTTTACTTTGCACAAGTTGAAGTGCAGTTGTTGGTTTGTTGTCTGATTTACTGTGCATCATGTTTACATAATGTCAGTTTGTCTAAGGGCGATCAGGCTTGATCTGAGGCCTTATGAGTCACTCTCACAGCATTCCTAAACTGACCACTACAATTACAATTACAATGCCAGCTGGCTCATAGATCAGGCTTTCAACTTTCTCTCAGTTTATGATGATTTCTTACAAATATTTTGAGAAAATCAGTGACATATTGTAAGAGAAATGGTGACTAATTATTTGTTTTCTTTATGTATTTTCAGATTAACAGGCATGCCAAAGGAAAAATATGATCCTCCAGACCCACGCAGATTATATACCATCATGTCAGCCGAGGAAGTGGCCAGTGGGAAGAAGTCACACTGGACCGAGTTGGAGATTTCTGGTTAGTTATTATTCCTCAATTCTTTGGCCTCATACCTCAATTCATAATTCATCAACTTATTTTTATGAATATGCTACTGAGGGTACAGTACACTGACATGAGAGAAATAAATTAATAAATCAGTGAACATGAAAGCCTACTTATATTAAACTACTTAAAAAAGATGTTTTTATCCATAAGTGATGTACATATCAGTATGCGTGTTCTTTGGGAAATTTGTAGAAAAATGTTTACTCTGTCTTGTGATTTCTTGGTACAGGGCGGGTCAGAAGTCTAAGCAGCTCACTATGGACGCTGACCCATCTGACTGCTCTCCACATCAACAACAACAACCTGAGCCGGATTCCTCCAGAAATCGCAAAGCTACCCCATCTCGTCTACCTAAACCTGTCCTCCAACAAACTGCGCAGCCTGCCAGCAGAACTCGGCAACATGGTGACTCTCAGGTATGTAACAAATCGGTCAGATTCCCATCAGAATGACGATAAGTAAAACAGTTCTATTGGCCTTTCAGCATTATTACAGATTCTTAAGGTCAAGTGCCATTATTATTCTTCCTCTTACAGCAAAACTTTAATAGACCAAAAATTTAAAATAGACAAAATATATAAATAAATATATATTCAACTGGACTTATCAATAGTTGAGGTCTTTTTGTTCACTTTGAGTGATTTTAACACTATTGTTATACTAAACAGTCACCTTTTGTCACATTTGTTTCTTTCTTTGTGTTTTTTTTTTTAGGGAATTGCTTTTGAACAACAATTGTTTACGAGTTTTGCCTTATGAACTTGGTCGGCTGTTCCAGTTGCAAACCCTTGGACTCAAAGGTAAAGCTTTTCTTTTTCTTTTTTTTATCATATGTTGTTTTATATTATGCAGAACAAGCATGCAATATTTCTTATTAGGCCTGAGAACAAGATTTCTTTCCCAGGTAATCCATTGTCCCAAGATATACTCAACCTGTATCAGGAGCCGGATGGAACAAGGAAATTATTGAATTACATGCTTGACAATCTTGCAGGTAATAATGGACACAGGTACATAGCTGCTTATTAATACTATACAGTTATTCACTAAGTTATTCATTTAATTTTCCCCTCCCAATATTAGTCCACCCAGAACAACTCCCCCAACGACCTTGGATCACTTTGAGGGAGCGAGACCAAATGATGCCCACAGGTACCTACTGCTAGAATCTTGTCACTGGCTTTTAAAAATCATGATTTAGCAAGGAGCAAAGCTAATATAAAATGTTTGTGTCCTCAAGCTGTGTTCACAGTAATGTGCTACAACGTACTGTGCGACAAGTATGCAACAAGACAGTTGTACGGCTACTGTCCCTCATGGGCCCTTAACTGGGAGTACAGGAAGAAGGGCATCATGGAGGAGATCACTAACTGTGATGCTGACATCATCAGCCTGCAGGTATGAAGCTCCCATTTCAAAATTAAAAAGGAAATCTCAGTTACAATTAGAAATGTGTACACTACCATTTAAAAGTTTGGGATTGATAATTTTTTTAAGTAGTCTCTTATTCTCACCAAGGCTGCTTTTATTTGATCAAAAAGTACAGGAAAATAATATAACAATATTGAAAAATATTATTAGTTTACCTTTCAGATATGTTACCTCTCATGCCTGTAACTTCTAATATGATAAATGCATATATAGTTATATCTTTACATAAAAAAATGAAGCTAAATTATTATCATGTGTAAACAATACATTTCACGTGACATGGGGTTTTAATATCAGCAGTGTTTTATACTTTGCTCTAATGCTCATTCATGTGCAGGAGGTGGAAACAGAGCAGTACTACACTTTCTTTCTGGAAACACTGAAAGAGCGTGGATATGATGGCTTTTTCTGTCCAAAATCTCGTGCCAAACTCATGTCAGAACAGGAGCGGAAACATGTAGATGGCTGTGCTGTGTTCTTCAAGACCGAGAAGTGAGAAATTCCTTCTGTCTTCTTAAAAGGTTTAAAGGGGTTATGAACTGAGAAATCAAAATTCCCTTGATATTTTTTTGTTATATAAGAGTGCTATAAAAACATTCTGTATGTTTCAGAACTCACAGGTTCTTTGAGAGAACACTCTATTTTGTAATAGTGTGGCTAAACACCGCATCCACAGAAGAAGAACATTTTTAAAGTGAAAATGATATTAAGCTCATCTATTGCACTTTTTCACTTTCTAGATTTGCTCTGGTGCAGAAACACACAGTGGAGTTCAATCAGGTTGCCATGGCAAACTCAGAGGGCTCGGAGGTTATGCTAAACAGAGTCATGACCAAAGATAACATCGGAGTAGCTGTCCTGTTGGAAGTGAAGAAAGACTTGTTCGCTAGTGGTAAGGACCTTGAGTGATGAATGTTAACATTGAAATAGCTCAATTTAGGTTTCCTGTTCTTCACAGACACAAAGCTGTTTAGCTTTGTCCTGTAGATGGCAGTAAATCACTACGTTAGAAATGTTACATGAGAGGACCATAAGAAAGTGAAAATGAAAGTGACCTGACGTGTTGCCAAGTGAGGTTTGTGTCCCATACTTGGAATTTGTGCTCTGTATTTCACCCATCCAAGTGCACACACATACCTTGAATACACACCCGGAGCAGTGGGCAGCAATTTATGCTGCGGCGCCCGGGGAGCAGTTGGGGGCTTGGTGCCTTGCTCAAGGGTCTCACCTCAGTCATGGGTATTGAAAGTTGGAGAAAATAACTACTGTCTCTGGAATTAATTAAAGTTCATGAATAGATTATATGTCAGTAGAATTAATTTTGACCCTAAAAATGATTCAACATATAGTATATTAGTATTTATTGATGAAGTTGTATTTTTTACGTTTTGCTGTGTGTGGCAGGTTAGGAAATTGGTGGATATTGACCACTTTGAAAATAACCTCAGTAGCACTCTCTGAATGCTTTACAACAGGGGTCCCCAAACTACGACCCACCCCCACATTTGGACCGGCCCTCTGAACAATGCCAGAGACATATTTAGAAAATTTAATTTTAAATATACGGTTTCACTTATATCATGTCTATATTTGATAATAAATATTGTCTTTCAGACAAAAATGTCCCTTAGTTATTAACGTAGCCTAATTATTTGTTAAATTCACCTACCAACAGAATGGTACGTTCAACATAACGTACCATCGCGATTGAACAGGTAACGTGCGAACCAGTGAAAAAATTCAAAGAGATGACAAAATGGCCAAGCGGTTGGGAAAGAGAAAGGATGATTCAGAATGCAGGGTATTTAACCAAAAGTGGACACGTGATTATTTTTTTGTTCAGTGCAAAGAAGTGGCTGTTTGTCTCATCTGTCAAGAAACAGTGTCTGTGTTCAAACAATACAATCTGCGCGACACTATGGAACCCACCACAGAGAAAAGTATGCTAGCTTGCAAGGCCAAATGAGAGCAGACAAAGTGTCGAAGCTAAAAAGTGTACTATCAGCTCAGCAGAATACATTTGTATGCCAAATCCAGCTGAAGCAGTCATCCGTTCGAGCTAACTTTCAGGTAGCTAAACTGATTGCAACCAGAGGTAGGCCATTCAGTGACGGCGAGTTCGTCAAGAAATGTATGAATGCTGTTGCGGAGGAGGTGTGCCCTGATAAGAAAGATGTCTTAAATGCGGTGAGTCTGTCCGCAAGTACAGTCACCAGGTGAATTGAAGAAATGGGGGAAAATTTATATGCCCAGCTGCAGGAGAAAGTGAAAGAATTTGATTTTTTTGCATTAGCACTGGATAAGAGCAATGACGTACAGGACACAGCACAGCTGCTAATTTTTCTTCGCGGAGTTAGCTCAAACTTTGAAGTGTCAGAGGAGCTAGCAGCCCTACAAAGTCTAAAAGGCACTACGACAGGGGAGGAAATTTTGGTAAAGTGTGCCAAACGATGGGAGAGCTGGGTCTAGACCGGTCTAAGCTGGCCTGCATCACTACTGACGGGGCTCCTAGTATGGTTGGCGCGTCGAGGGGGCTTATAGGACGCATGAATAAAGAAATGGAGGAAAGAGGTCTAAGTCCACTGCCTGATTCACCAGCAAGCACTCTGCTGCAAAGTTCTGAAGTGGGAATCAGTCATGAAGGTGGTGGTGTCATGCATAAACTTCATCAGAGCAAACGGACTTAAACACCGGCAGTTCCAAGCCTTTCTCGCCGAGCTAGAGTCTGCTCACGGAGATGTGCTTTACCACACTGAAGTCCGATGGTTAAGCCGGGGCAGAGTTTTGAGGCGTTTTTATGAGCTGCTACCCGAAATCAACGCCTTTCTTCTGACAAAGGGCAAAACTGTCCCAGAACTGATCGACGCAGAATGGAAATGGGACCTCGCCTTTTTAACAGATGTGACAGAAATGTTGAATGGCCTCAACTTGCAGCTCCAAGGCAAGGGGAAACTAATATGTGACATGTATTCCCACATAAAAGCATTTGAGGAGAAACTAGCACTGGTTGTTGGACAAGTGCAAAAGCAAGACTTCACCCATTGCTCCCCGTTACCCAAAGCCTCTCAGCTGAGAAACCAGTGGCTCCATTCCCAGCTGAAAAGTCTGTGGAAGCCACGCCTTTGAAATCTGCCTTTTCCAGAACCCCTTTGCGGCCGACATTGATGTAATAATTTTTATTAGCTCTAAAAAGGGAAATATTTATGACGAATTATAACTGGTTATGATTCATAATAAATATTTAGATTATATCTTCGAATTAACTGTAGCAGAATCAATATTACAATTATTTGATCTGTCCGTCCACCGAGCAGACAATATAATCATTTATCAATTCAAGGAATGTTTATTTTCCTGGCCACGGAAGCAATAAACTGTCCTTCTTTGTGCAGTGCTAGCAGTAATTTAGCAAAATGTAGCAAGGGTTCAAACATTCATTGACTTCGAATTGTGAGCAGCAAACTGAGACAATCCATTGTGAATATAAGGGATTTAATAAAATGAAACTATAACTAACATATAACTAACTAAAACATATAAACACAGAATGAAACAAAGTAAGGAAAAAAAGGGAGAGAAAAGAAAAGAATGGCAGTATTTCACATCACTTAACCACAACCTTTGAAAATCATCAGATAATCCAAAAATCACCTTAAAAAGGGACTGAAACTTAAACACGCATCTAAATAATTTTAAGCGGTTACTTGCATTGGTTTCGATTGCTGAAGAAGAGTCCGGATGCGGTAGATAACGGAGGTCTTTTGATGAGTTCGTGAGGAGTCAGCTGGAAGTTTTTACTTCTGGTTCTTCTGAAGAAGGAATACAAGTCCCACAGCGGACTAACGTATTAATCCGATATAAAATAAATTCAGGATAAATTGCATTGATTTATAGTGAGTCTTTTCCCAGAACTGTTGATGTCATAAACATTCTGTTCAGTTATTTACCTTTATCCTTGATTTTTCTTTGTTTTCTTTGCATGTCACATTTCTCAAGTATGCTCTTCACTGATACTGTTCTCCCCTCTGTAACCTACACTAACTTTTGATCTAAATGAAGTGTGATGGAAATGACAGCTCTGATTGGCTGATGGCTGCACCTACTGCCGCATTTGAATCAAAGAGGTGGGAATATCCAAGCTTATATTACATTTATTCATTTGGCAGATGCTTTTATTTAAAGTGACTTACATTGCATTCAAGGTCTACATTCTATCAGCACATGCATTCCCTGGGAACTGAACCCACGACCTTGGTGTTGCAAGCACGGCTTTACTGGTTGAGCATCAGGAGTTGAAATGTCCCATGCATTCCTGTCAGTCACACCACAAGATGGCACCGTGAATCAACAAGAACATTTCATGTTCTGCAAAATCATAATTTAAAGCAATGTTCAAACTGTCCCAAAATTGTCATTTGTTAATGAAAACTTAAATATCTAATGTCAAATAATG
>JADLZN010006898.1:0-11893 GCA_018155175.1 Sinocyclocheilus anophthalmus | reverse complement strand
AATGAAACTTCCAGTTTCATGTCTTATGCCTTGAGGGAGACTAAAATGTGATGTTCCCTCACCTTCACAGCACCAAAGTGGTTTGAAATACATTTTGTGGCCGTGATTATCTCCCAGATATGCTATACTGTCATCTGACATTTGTGTTGTGAGGTCTGATTTGACTGTCACAGACAAAACAAAGCTTTCTTTTAAAGCTGATGCATAACAATACCGTGATACAATATGTCAAAGTTCAAGCAGTATAATCAGCTGAATGCGTGTAGCATGGAACTGGGGTTTGCGGGGCTCCGGTGCAGGTTGTACCAGTGGGCCCTGTTTGAAATTGTTGAATTTGTATGTTTGTTCTATTTATTTATTTACACAATGTTAAAGTTTTTTCAAGTTTGTAGGTGTCCAGGTACAGAAACCGAATAATTAAATTTAAAATAGCACTGCATAGTCTTCAATGTAAAAATTAAACATACAGTCAAACCAAAATGTATTCAGATACCTTCAACATTTCTCACATTATCACAGTTTATTTGCTATAGTTTAGAATATGGTAATAAAATAGGACAAGAACAAGATTTAAACTGTGTCAGAACAAATTCATCTTTATAATGTCAGATAACTTTGATAGAAGGGTATGTAATGGATTACAATCAACCAAAAAAATAGACAGCTGTTAGTATGACAGTATTTACACAACTATCAATACTTTGTTGACCCTTTACCCAGCAATGCTTAATTTTGTTCAGTCTGTGGTGTAAAAAGGTTGGATTAGCAATTAAAGAAAAAACACTTGGCAAAGCATGGTCAGGTCAAAGTGTCTGAATAATTTTTGGTCCCAATTTTTTTTTATCAATTTCACTGGTAGTCCACATTTTGGGGTATAATATGTCACAGTTTACTTTATTTTGCTATCCTCACTTACATAAATGAACTATATTGTCCTGCACCCACTAGTAAAAAAATATAAAAATTTATATCTGGTCTGAATAATTTTTGGTTTGACTGTGGATTAATTCTTGTTAAAACTACAAAGTAATTCATTCAAGAGCAGTGAGTGATTTACAGTTTTTATTTTTTAGAAATTACATTAAAGGGGTCATATGATGAGATTTCCTTTCTCTTTGGAGTGTTACAAGCTGTTCGTAAATAGATAAGATCCTTGAAGTTGCAAAGACTAAAGTTTCAAACCCAAAGTGATATTCTTTATAAAAGTTCAGAGTCAGTCACGCTTACCTAAAACGGCTCGTTCGAACACGCTCCCACATATCTACCTCATTATGTGGGTAGATTTGCATAACGCCACCCAAATGTATACACAAAGAAAGGAGTAGTAACTTTGATTCTCGCTGTAGTATTGCTGTTGTGGAGATGCTGTGTTTCATTGTTTAAAGTGAAACTACTTTGTTTGGTCTTCCATAAGAGGACACAACTAGAAATCAGTGGTTAAGTTGTATTTACAACACTGTTCCAGAACAGTTCAACCCAAATATTCGTGTGTGTCCTATGCATTTTACGGAGGACTGTTTCCTGAAACTGGGAGAGTAGACTACTACACACACACATGCCTTTATATTTTAGAAAAATAAATATGTTCATTTGTTATTAACTATTTAAAAAAAATAAATGTATATAAATTATATAAATATATACATGTGTCATGATCTCTAGCTGGAGTCCCCGTGAGCTTCGCTAGAGGACTCTTGGACTCTTTGCCTGTGTTCTCTGCCTTGATGTTTAGTCGGACTGATTGCCTGTGTGTTGACCCTTGCCTGCTGTCTGATTTCGATTCTGGACTTTCCTATTAAACACTGCATTTGGATCCTCACTCAGTCTCTCAGCAGTCCGTAACAGCATGTAAATATTTTCAAAATATATCCTTTAGATTGTGCTATTTATATATAACTAAAAAAGGTAATGCAAAAAGAAAAGAAAGTAAAAAGGAACACACCTCGTGGAATCTTTCCAATAAAGATCTGTAGTAAAACATTTGATCTGATGCAAGTAATATAAATAGTATTTACATTCAAGTATAATTAAACCTTAGACTCAGATTCCCGTTAGATGGGAATTTTACTGTACTGGATGAATAATTAGTGTATGAACATTTTGCTGAAACTTGTTTACCAAAATAGTTTGATGGTAAACACAAGTCCCTTGTTGGACAGACCGAAATCGCAAAATAAGGAACAGAAAATGCTGCCTTTTTCAAGCTGAATATTTTGTCTATTTTCAGACAGCTCTGAACAAGAGCTGGCTCGGGTATTTCTTTACCGTAATGGACTCGGGTACATTTTATTTTTTACCATAAATGAAGTGGCATCATGAACTCAGCATCTACCTGTATCAAAAGTCATGGGACCTAAACACTTCCAAAACTGTTCTGAAATGACAAGCAATTTGTCCAGATATAAATCCCATTGAATAATGAAGGAGGGATTTGAAATCTGTTTGAAACAATTGGAAGTAGGCAGTCTTCATAATCTAAAAAAAAAACAGCAGTTTGCAAAAGAAAATTAGGCTAAACTGCTATCATTGGTTCTTATATGAAGCACATAATTACAGATATACAGTCCAAATGCTCTGTTATTAAATACAATTTACAGTGCAACAAAATACTGCTTAGGCCATTTTAGGATTTTAATGTGTAAACCAAAGAAATAAGTATATAAATATGAAAAGATGTTTCCATTCAGTGTATAAAAAAAGTCATCATAGTTGTCATTTGGCCATGATTTTTAAATACCCTGATTTTGTTTGAAATAATCTAAACTTTGTCAATTATCGAAACCTTTGTCTCTAGATACCAAGAGATCTTTTGACTCACCTTTGACATTTACAGTAACCTTTTTGTCTACATGTTTATAAGCCTACATGAACCAGGAAAAGAAACATCCTTTCATGTGTATTTTAGAATGAAAAAAATACAAATGACAGAAACTCAAGCTTTCATCTGGTTTTGTTTAATTCAAAAGGAACATTTGTTTTTCAGGTGCAACTTATTCTTATAAATCTTGCCAATTATGTATTCTAATACATATTTTGTGAACAATAATACATTTTTATTTAAAGATATGGCAAAATGATAGCTTAAAAATGTATGGGCATTGTTATTGTGTATGTTATTGTACATGAATTACAGGTGAATTCTGTCATTCTTGACATTTTTCTGAAAACCATGTGGTGGACTCCCTTGACTTGCCAAAGCTATTTTTATAGCAATCATTTGATGTAGGCACAGCAATAGATTTACCTTGATTATTCATCATATGTATCACATGTCTTATATCATGCTTGTCATTGTCACTCTTGTCAACTTGGAAAACAAGTACAGTAACTTGAAAAACTCTGGCACAAATATAATTAAAATATAATAAAATAATAAAAACTTAAATGTTAATATTCATATTTTATGATGGGTTTTCATAGTTAAAGGGGAAAAAAACATTTAAAAAATCTATACATTAAAAACATCTGAAAGGTAGCCAAGACAGCTTTAGTGTGACCTTCATATAACAAACCTATATATTTAGTTTTTGTAAACACCAACATCCTGCTGACTGCACAAAATTTCTCTCTCTAAAGTTAAACCTTTGTTCTTGTGACATTTTGCTGATTTGGGTTACTTCTTCACTCATTCTAAGTATTCTTTACAGTTAAATTTGTTGCAGCTCCGTCTTCACTTTTCTATTCCTCTTCAGTTGTTTTGTCATATTAAGCTGATCCCAATTAACCATTATAAGGCTAACAATTTTCCTTGGTTATTGGGTTAAAACATGGTACTAAAACAGGGGTTCTAAATTGGGGGACTGAGGCCCAGTGGTGCTTCAGCACACTTTCAAGGGTCATAAAAGGGTCACATGTTCATGACATCATAAAAGGCTATTGGAAATGGTTTCAGTGTTTTCATTAAAGTTCTAAGCTTCAAAAAATTATGTTTAATATTGTACTGGATAATGCTGGGCCTAGGAATCAAAAAGATTAAGATCCACTATTTTAAAAGACATTGCAGTTCAGGGTTTTTGTACACATTTTGTCTACATATCCTCAAAGACTGAAGAGATTTTGATGCTCTTTTTTCCCCCTCAAACTTAAACTAGACTTTAGTTGTTACGTATATTATTTTTTCCTAATAGGCTATAGATTACGACAGGGAAATGGAAACATGGCTTTGAACTGGAATTATTCGACTGGCATTACAGAAAATCACAAACGGGGGTTTCCAGCTAATTAGAATAGTAAATAGCAGTTTGACATTCAGTCACTTTCTCAAAACATTATCCACAATATCCACTGCACCAAGCTAGTGGTTTAATAAGTTCACTAATAGATGATATACGTGGGTAGTAGGCCTATTGAGGCTTTTGTTCCACTTTCCGATCACGAAATAGATGCTGCAGGCTTCAAGGGCTCGCGCTGATATTTAGCATGTGGGGGTGCAAAGGTGACCACACTAGGCTCCACTCATTTCTCCAGTACACATATGACTCATACTTCACAGAATACTCATCAGGGAACCTAATAAATGAAGAGTCTTTTATGAGATTACTTATCCCATATCCAATATTCAACCTCCCATTTTTGTTGTCGTGATATTGATATGCATGTTTGTTACTTTGTTCAACTTAAAAAAAAAAGCTTTTTACAAATTGTGAACGCTCTCTCCTCATTTTAAGATAACCATACATCACGTCACTGGTTCTTCAGTGCCTTTGACACCTTAAAAATACTGCCATCTCAGAGTCATTTATCTATGAAGGACTCTCTCGCTTTGTATACCCTGCCCTTTCCCTATATATTAATGACAAGACTATAAAGGAGGTTAATAGATTATTTTTTAATTTCATCTGGAAAAATAGGCCCCACAAATTAAAACAAAGAAGTTCTTTCCAATTCTAGAGGTGTCAGTGGCTTTGATTTGTTTAGAATTTGCGGACACCATAAACACCTTTAAAATAAACTGGCTGAAGAGATGCCTTGCAGATCCATTATGGTAGGCTATTTCATTCTAAATAATATCTTTAACAAATATGTTTCTTATTGAAATGTAATTTTTCACCTAGCAAGTTACCCACTGCCTTATCTAATTTTCATCAACGATGTCTTCTCTCTTGGAAATTGTGTTCTGTCCATAGTTTTTCTCCACACAAAGATTTTCTCTGGAACAATGCTGATATAACTGTCAGAAATAAGTCCCTTCTTTCCCCTAAATGGTTTAATAACAATCTTAATTGTATTTTGTGTTAGATGATTTTGGCATGAATTGCCATGCCTTTCCAGTTCCACCAAAAGATTGCAATATTTTGATAAAAGCTATACCAGCAGGTTGAATCCAATTAGTTAAAAGTCACTTAATGTTTAGTAAAAGTAATGTTATATATCCTGCTTTGCTCTTGGGCGGTATTAACATTTTAGATAGGAAGTGCAACAACAGACATATCCGCCATCTTTTTCAAATAAAAAGAAAGATTACTCCCAGAGGTCAATTCTACTGGAATTTGTTTATAACTGATAGTTTGGGGGAAAGCCTGGCTTTAACCAAATATGTTTTGTATATCTAACAAGGTTAAGGAAGTCCATTATAAAATCCTTCATAAAATCTATCCTATTAATTCCTCCATTTCTAAATATTCTGACATTGAGGAGAACTGTTCATTTTGTGGCCTTACAGAAGAAACAGCTGCCCATTTATTTTTGGATTGTGGCATTACTAATAGATTTTGGGCTGATTTAAGTTTTTATATTTTTGGTGCTATAAATCTGGCTCACAATTTTGTCCTCAAAGATATTATCTGTTATTACAAAAACCCAAAACATGTTTCTCTCGAATATGTTGTTGACTTCTTTATTTTGTATGCAAAATTATTTTACCATAAGCAAAAATGGTGTCTGCTTTCCATTTTTCCTTGCTGAACTTAACTCTCTGATTTCATCCCTTAGACTTATAAACAACAGCAACAACAACTACAAAAAAGCACATACTTTTTTTGGGGACGTTTTATGAGGACTTGTTTAAAAATACGTTAACTGTGTTATTGTGCTTTGCTATGCCTGTGTATCCAACGTAAACCCATGTTTGTCTTGTTGTTGATGTAAATGTTGTTAGGGATACAATCATATTTTTCCTGATAATGTATATATTAGGCCTATATGTTTTGCAATAAAAAAAACGTATAAAATACTGCCATCTAGTGGTAGGTGTAACAAACAGCATTTATCCATTGAATATTACACAGCCCCAAAGCATGACAGAAGATGCATTAGGATTTATTTTGACAATATCTAGGTGTCTACGCCTAAAGGATTGATCTAATTACTATATTCTAATATGTATTGTCTTCTATATTATTTTTAATAAGAAATCCAAACATCTCCACAGTAACAGCAAAACATTTCGCGTGGTGTTCAACACCTTTTGTCTGTGTTATTAGTCATATTGTTACCTTAACAGTAGAGGTGTGTGATACTGACAAAAAAAAAAAGATATCTTGATATTTTCTGTGATTTGGTCGATAACGATAATTAGACGATATTTTTGTTGAGTGTGTTATTGTGCCGATATCTTGGACAGCTGACTCCTAAAGTTTTTGTTATTCTTCGTATTCTGTGTGGTCGTCAGTTCACAGCAGTGATAGAAATGAATCTTTTCCTATCAGTTTAAATAATTTTTTACCTTTTATGGGCATTTTTACCTTTAAAAAGCCATTTTTAAAGTGTTCATCTTTTGAGGCAAAATCTTACATTTAATCAGTCAATTAGAATAATAAGACATGTGGGCTGTTACCAACCAAATGATATCAGTATCAAAATTCATCTTTGCAATGCAGAGGAAACAGAAGCTGCATCTGAAGTGGCATTTAAATGCATTTACACACTGTTCAATGCAGCTCAGAGGGACATGGAATGCTTAAACCTGCAGTTACAATATGAGTTATTTATTCAAATTTATTCAAACACGTCATGATGCAGCTGGTGCAGCGATTGCAAAGCTTTGCCTTTACAAATCATGTCCAACAGGGGACATAATCCAACAAGAAAAAGATCACCTGAATAAAAATGGTGAAAAATGTATTAAAAATATTTCAAATTCATTTATTTAGGCTATCGTTAAATTTAATTAAATTAAGACATTTTTGTATTCATTTATTATGTGACTGTACAGATGGTCAAATAGTCTTCTATTGAAGCTCATGTTGCTCTTTGGATCATCTCAAATCACGTGTTTGTATGTGTACATGTGTTTTATTAAATATATTAAGAATGTGATTTTTGTTGTTTAATATAAATGACACTCCATAATAAACAGACTAAACATTACACCAACATATTTTTGACAAACATTAGCTTCTTTACTGGAAACACTGAAAACAATACAGGCAGTAGCTTGACCAGATACCTCCTTAATTCAACATGAATGGATATTTCATAAAACCCAAAGAACATCATACAATTTTGGACTCATAATTCCAATCCTACTGAATTTTAATTTGGTGTAAGAAAAGCATCTACGAGTAGGTGGCTGCCTAAAATTTTCAGACCATAAAGAAAAAAATGGTACTATGTAAGAAATAGCAGAATGCTGGCAATCTAATTCCTTCCTTTCGTGCCTCTCCTTTTTTATAATACTTAATTTAATAAAACCTTTCATTTAAACTTAATTACAGAGTCTTTTGGGGGTGTCATAGCCTAGCCTTTTTTCAGAAAGTGTGATCAATCTTATTCTATTGTAGTTGCAAAAAAAAAAAAATGTAACTGCAAAAAATAAAAGTGGGAGGTGTGCATCTGTTTGAGTGTGTGTGATTATATATATATAGTAAAAGTGTTATATAGGGTCTTGGTTATCATTAAATTATTCTGCTGGCATTGGCTAATGTCTTACTCTAATCTTTTTTTTAATATATCACTTTTATTGAGAGACACCACATTTCCCCTTCTCTGCAAAGCCGCTATCACAAAAGGAACCCTAGACATTTCTTAAACAACTATTTTGTAGTCATCTAAAGGATGATCTTGTGTGTACTTGGCGCTCAGCTGCCATAATTTTCTTGCAGCTGGCGTCCCAGTTTTGAATTAGGATTCAGGCAGACTTTTATGTGAGGTTTCTTCAAAATCACACTGTGGGCAAAATATAAAACAATTAGTTTATACTTATCAAAAATATCTGTTGATCACACACAAACATCACTAAAAAATTGCATTACATAATCTCAGTGGTGTTACAGAATGCACTTGGTTTGTGTAGCTACTTTCCACTCCTTGATGTTTCCAGGCCGCAGACCGTCATATGTTCTGGAGCACAGGCATCGCTTGCTTATGAACATCCGCTGACCTACAAGCAGAGATGAAGAAGAAAAAGCAGAAAAGAAGTGAATAAAACTAGAGTACACTTAATTCTTTAGCTGAGTGGACTGCTGGACATCTGTCGCTGGCATGTTTGTCTGCTCACTCTTATGAAGAAAACATTTTTTTTTTTTAAACTACTCACAAATAGGATATAATGTGTTCATTACACAGAATAATTGTTACAAATTGATTTTTTTTAAATGTGGCTAAGTCTGTGTGTGAGTGTGTTTGATACTTGTTTTGATTATAAAGTGGTCGCACGCCTAGAAGTGCAACGCCGCGTCGCGTAGCGGCTAGGACAGGTATCGCACACCGGACGCGCCGCGTTCATTTGAAGGCAAACAGTTATTCTAAGCACCAAACAGGCACAAGTTCACTAAGAGTTAACAAAGCGGCGTCGATGTGTCAGCATATGTTTTGAAAAAACAACAAACTGAAAGAAAAATTAGGCTGCATTATTATATTACAGCGACTATGAACAGAAGCAAGACTAGTTCAAGGCCAACAGAAAAGATGAAAAGCTGCTCCAATACACAATTTTACAGCATAGGGTGAAGTCATTATGTACATTAAGAATGATTTGGGACAAATATAATGTAATCTAATGGAAAACTATGTGAATGGCGCTCTGTGACGCGGCAGGATTTGTATCAGCCTCATTATGAATCGATGCGCTTCTCGTCCGGTGCGCGGCCCTCTTTCTGAAAGAGTGTGATATAATTCTGGCTTTCGTATTATAATAATTAAAACTTTGTATCGCTTGCACTTTTGCTTTTGCCTCCTAATGTTAAAACGCTTGTGGTCTAATTTGTAACTCGCTTTGGATAAACGTGTTTGCTAAATAAATGTAAACGAAGTGTAAGCCTAATGTCGTTAAAAGCAAGCTGAAAAGCAAGATAAGGTGTGAAAAATAGCTTACCCTCAGTAAAAGTCAGGCAGATCAGAAAGACCAAGGACAGAAGAAAGATGGACCGGCTCATGTTTGACCAATGTGACATCAGACTAAGTGAATCTGAATCTAAAAGCTTATAGTTTTTATAGCCTATACTATTTTGGGAAATCCCTTTGAATTCCATTGTCAAAAATGACATCATCCTTAGCTGGCATAATGTTGCCCGTCATACCAACCCTAAATTGAACGACTAACTAAAAATGTGTGTGTGTGTGTGTGTGTGTGTGTGTGTTTAAATAATATTTGAAATAGGGATGTTAGTCAATACAATGAAGTCTGTACTAAACATTCTCTTCTTCTTCATCTTCTTTTTAAAGGGCATATCTTAACATTTTTCATCTATTATTGTTATTGTGTAATGTTTCTTGTATTATCATTTCCATAAACCAGTTAGATAAAAAGTCTAACACAGTCAGCCACAGGACAAGAAGTTAGCACCCTTTTCAAGTAACTGATAGTGGTCTAGGATATACAGTAGTGTTGATAACCTAGGATTACCTTAGTACTGCAGGTAGGTAGCCTAATGGCCATCGTGGCCAGTTTCGAGTAGTGGTGGTGGTGTATCACAGTGTAAGCGAGCGCGGACATACCCATAATAGAGCGCTTACTACAGTGCATGCGACTATTAGCGGGCTTAAATATATTTGCAGATGTAAGACAATGTCATAGTTGTTTATGTTAGTTACATGGTTAAAACCATATAACCCTGGTAATGAGGACCACGTTTTTACTTGTTGTGACCACCATCTTACTAATAAGCTATAGTCAGTTAAATTGTGGATTCTAGGCAAGAATTATAGTAAATGTCATTAGGACAAAGGTCATGATAGTTTAACAGAATAGCTTTAATAGCTTCTTTCTCTTTTAATGTTTAGTTCTAATGAATTTTAATTGAAGTAAAATGTCAATTCAATAAGAGATATAAAAAGGTGATAAATACAATGTCTTACATAAGTTAGGTTTAACGATTCACAAATGTGAACGTTTTTAAGGCGCAGGTCAACCAAAAATGAAATCGCATCATGAAAATCACCCTCATGTTGCTCAAAACCTGTATGAATTTCTTTCTTCCGTGGAACATAAATCATTTCATTTGAGAACTTGAAAAGAGTTTTGTCCACACGGTAGAAATCAATGGTAACCAAAATGTTTTGGAAACATTCTACAAAATATCTTCTTTTGAGTTCAACATAAGAAAGAAACTCATACAAGTTTGGAACAACATAAGGGTGAGAAAAAATTATGCATTCTAGCATCAAAATCAATGCTTCTAGTGACAAAAATGCATTATGTGCATTTGGCAGTGCAGTTCAGCATGTTATCATTACCCCGCAAAGCAAATCTCTTCTGATATATCTTTAAACGGTTTTTAAAATCTGGACGCCGAGGGTAAGCTGCTTTTCCCGGCCGGCGGTTGCTCGCGGAAGCGGCGAATGGTCAGTCGCTGAGCTCTTACCTTTCCACTGTATCAAAAAAGTAGTTTTAAAACAACCAGTCCGCAGATAATTGAGCTTATAAAGTTTATAATAGCTGCATAAACACTAAGACGAGAAGAAAAAGTAACCTTACTTGCAGTTTAGATGGCTAGCCGTTTTGTTTTATATCAACGGTGGAGCTCCGTCGCCTCTTCTATCCGATACAATAAACCGTTGGCGAGCACGCGCAGAGCGCGGGCATTCAGAAGGGGGAAGGGATTGCGTGCACGAGCTCGAGCCACGCCTGCGCGAGCACGTTGAAGAGACTTTATTTGGCGGTGGATGAATGAGTCATTATGAGAGACGGACCACCCTAACAAGGCCGTTTTGTTATATATGAAGTTAAAAACTAAAAATGTGTGTCGTTCATGGAGCAAATGGGGACTCTATCTAACCAACGTACAACGGTTTCCAGTTTAAAACAACCCCTAATTGTATAAGCATACCGTTGAATAAAGTTTATTTGGAAAAGGAAACTCTAAAAATCAAAGTATATTGCTTGAAATGTAATCAGCATCAAATGTGATGATGCTCAGTAGACTTGTTTTAGGAAGCAACAATTAAGAGATAGAAACCGAAAGATTAAGAGCGTGTAGAAACCGAAACGAAACTGAGCATAGGACTGCCCTCAAACTGAACAAGCTTGAATGAGAAGAACAGACGATGATAATGCGTGTTTGATGCGCCATCTATCGGCAACTGGGCCTCATTACAAGGTCTTTAGTCTACAAACAAACCCACCGGATATAAGAATATTTAACTCAATAATTAAGTTTTTCATTATTTACTTACCATCATGTTGTTCCAAACCTGCTACGAGTTTCTGTGGAACACAAAAATCAGACCGACCGACTCGTCACTATCCACTTTTATTGCACTTTTTGTTTCATATAACAAAAGCGAATGGTGACTGAGACTGTCTTTTGCCTAACATCTCATTGTGTGCTGCAGTTAGTCATATGGCTGAGTGGTTCAGGGTGAGTAAATGACAGAAATGCCATTTTGGGGAGATGGTCCTCACTGCAGAACACAAGATCCAGGGGGCGAGGTTGGATCCACATCTAGGAGGTGGAGATTTGTAGGTTTAGGGGTGTAGATGGGTGGGTTTAGGGATCAGGGGATGGAGACGGGT
>JADLZN010006897.1:0-10362 GCA_018155175.1 Sinocyclocheilus anophthalmus | reverse complement strand
GAAAATCAAAACGGCTTGATAATTGAGGTTTTTGGCTTTTGGGGATTTAAAAAAAGGGAGGTGAAGGGATTTTTCTCATTGGTGAGGGGGGTGGCCACTATGCTAGATACATTTCTTGCAAAACACGCATGTTAAAAAAGGGATATTGCATCCAAATGTCTACTTAAAAAAATTTAAATCATAATTCAAGTGATGAAGGATTTTGAAGTCTGACAGTAATCAGTGTTGAGTTCTGTAAGGTTAACCCTGCCTGGTTTATGTTTGAAAATGATTAACAGTTGAACATTTTAGAAAAGTATTCAAATGTAATCAGTTACATTAATAAGGTAATTGAAATAGTTACACTACTTATAACCTTTTAAATAAGGTTACTTGTAATCTGTAACCTTTTACATTTCCAAAGTAACTTTCCCAACACTGCCTTTGTGGGTCTATCTCGCTCTCCACACACACATGATGCGCAAAACTACGCATTTGAACAGTACAATAGAAATGACTTAAACTAATCACAAAACAGGAGTAGTTCGAAGTTTGCCAGAGTTGCATAGCAAACAGAATTGCGCCTTCTCCTAGGTTACGAAACGGTTGTCCATAAAATGATTGCTGTTGGGTAAGTAATTTAAAATTCCTAAATGCAATATACTTTCGGAAAAGGCCAATAAAGGCTTTTTTCGCCTTTCGCCTAAGAAACAGCACAAATTCCTTGGACTGCTGCATCAACACTGACTGCGGTAATGAAACCGCGCCTTCTTCTCTTGAGGGTGCAGCATGGGGCCGACCGATTATGAAATATTTCCACAATAAGTGGCCGTAGGTATGTGGGGGAGGTGTTCGAACGACCATTTTAGGGGGGGGTGGCCGAGTGCTTAACGTTTGATATAGAAATTCTCTTTGGTTTGAGACTGTGGTCTTGGCAACTTCAGGGATCGTTATTTGCACAATCGCTGTGGTAACGCTCCAAAGAGAAAGGAAAAATTTGAATTGCATCATATGACCCCTTTAAACAAATCTTGGTCTTGCTTTTTTTTTTGTATCCATAGCCAATTAATTCACATATGTTTTTTTTTTTTACACATCCTGTTTTTCTGACTGGCATGTAAAAAATGCTGCATACTAGTGTTCACAAGGTAAAAACCTCTGGTTTGGGTGACATTGATGGTTTTTAAATGCTACAGAACAGGAACGCATGCTATCAAATGTTGAATAGACTTGTGAAACACAAGATTAGTGTTAATAGTTCTGGGAATTTGTTTTATAAAATGCTTTTAATTTGGTGATTTTTGGCATATATAATTGGTTTTAATGTCTAAGCAATCGAGAAAACTGCAATAAGGATAGAGAATTTAAAAACGTAAATAATAATAACCAAGTACGAGCAACAGTGATATTGACACTTCTCAATTAAATATTGTTATGTGTTTAGTTTTAATAAAATGTTTCATTCTGCAGGAAGCACTAATATTAAAAGATCTGAAAAACTTTTTTCAAATTGTTAAGAAGGTGGATTCATTAAGAGGAACTGGAATCATATCACGTTAAATTTGTTTTAATGCCTTCGTCTATGAATATTAAACTGTGTTCACAGGACAAATTTATCAGCAAACCATAGTGAGTGTCACAGGCGTGCTTAGTTAGTATAGATAGAGTGAAGTCATAGTTTTGGGTTTGGTTGTCTCCTTTCAGCTCCACTGCATTTCACAGTGGAGAGAGGTAGCCAGCATGTTTGTTCACTTTCACGAGTTCACAATTACGTAGTTAAGCTAGAAAATCAAAGACACAGAGGTAAGTCGGCTGGTATATAACCTTTATTTTATTGTTAGATTGAGTTGGATTACCTTAAGTGCTCCGTGTGTGAAATTATATGAACGGCTCCCCCAAGACTTGTTAATAAAATATTAGTATGTTCGTATGGAGATACTATAAGGATGACATGTAGTCGAAAGAACCAACCCGATTACAATAAAACATCAAAAAATAAGGGTTCCATACTGCCCGTTGGTCATTAACACAGCAGTATAGATTTATAAATAGGCAAATACAATATGATGTCCAATGATACAGAGGCAATGAGTCTTGAAAAAATTTCAGGAAGTCTTGTAGCTTAATTTAATCCGGGTCTGTGAAACGTCTGTCGTCATTCGTCAGTATGAGCTCAGTAAAATTCCTTTTGTGCTCTGTTGGTAGTATTTTACCTGTGTCTTTCAGTGGTGGCTAAGTGATACGAATTTATGTAATTATCAAGTTTTTCGGTTCCTGGAATTTTTTTTTTTGTCTTGGTGCTCTCAGAGTTTCAAATCAGCTTAGTCCTGATGTTGAGCCGGGGGGGAAAGAGGCGTTGATTGACGATGTTGTGATTGTAGACCTCCATGTGTTTGTCAGAGTGGTCAGGGTTTGTCTTCGGTTATCAGGAATGTTGGTTTGAAGTCCCTAAACAGTTCGCTGCTAGGACCAAAATCTGTTAAATAAAGTCAGGTTTTCATGTTTATCGGACCCATTACAGTACAACACTTATCATAGTAATATGTTTATCTTTAGAAATAACTTTCCTTTTTTTTTTTTGTCTGTAAGAGTTGTTGTGTTTTATTTAGAACTTGTTCAAAGTTCCGTTTTAAACTTCACCTCCCAAACTTCCTTCTTTTGTTTGAGTTTTGAGATCTTAACTATTGTAGATCGATTCACACTTTTACAGATAGACTTTAGCTCTAGATCAAAGTTATAAAATGTTGTATAAAAGGCAGTGAGATCAGGCTCAATGTTCCACTCGTATTGAGGGTTTTTCTCTTTGTGTTTTAGTGCTGATTTCAACCTCCCACTGGGAAACACCTGAGGTGTGTGATGAGACTTTGAGAATATTTTCCATGTGACTGATTCCTAATCTGTTACAGAACCACCAGATGGAGTTGAGAACAATGAATTTACATGTTATTATTGATGTGATAAGCACCCTTGTTAACAAGTTTAAATTATTATGTGACAAGTCTGAGGTGAGCCATGAAACAACCAAAAAACTCAGTTAGTCAGAAATATCACGATATAATTTCTTTACAATCTTGTAATGTCACCCAATGAAGGAATCCAATGGTGGCTGAAGGTTTCCTGCACGTTCGGCCTTTTTGGTGCCGCACAAATTACTTTGTCGAAAATACACCAATGGTGCGCAAAGTAATTTAATTTAAATGAAAATCTACTCCATTTTATTATGACCTCGAGTTTAGATTGAGATGCAAATTGGTTGTTTGTCCATTTCTAATTATTGTTCTTCTGGCATGTGATTAGTTAACTCTTTACTTTATATTTTACTCATTCATTAGGAATCTATGTCGCTCAAGGTGCCTCACGTCAGCCGCTCTACATGGGCCCCACGATCACAAACTCGCCAGTCTGATCATTAGTCGGAGGTTGTGGCTACTAATTAATTGGCCACCTCATGCTTGCCATTCTTTAAATAGTGGTTCTGTTTAGCCCCCTACAGTCACCCATCTAACAACTTAGTTAAAGCTCAAACAATAATCAGAGGTTATGGCTAGTATTATGAAATATGCCGCCCAATGCTTGTTAATACTTCAACAGTATTTTTATCTAGCTCCCTGTAGGATATCAGACCGAATCAGACAATCTAAGATTTGGTCAAAAACCGAGTTGAGGCACGAGGAGTCACAAACATTCCACAGAGGCCCAAGACAACAGGAAGTCATAAATCATACACCCAGCATATCTGAAGAAAAGCTAACCTAAGCACCTGTCAAAGAACAGTTGTAAACATTAACCAAAAGAGAACCCATTGCCAAGTCCAAGGAGATGTTAAAAATTTTGGGGCAAGTTATCAAGGAATACCATAGTTCAAAAGAGAGACCGCCCCATGACTCTCACACGATAGTAATACACAGCAACAAAGCTCCTCGTAAATTGACTTCCGAACCCACTTCCGAACAAGACACAGACAGAATAAAATTCCTTACAAAATTCTTAATCTATGGTCTCCTTACCGTCCAAAGAATGCCAAAGAATTCAAGAGTCACATGTGAAGTGCATCTTAAATGAAACTAAAAGGACTCGGCAACTAACCATGCCATATATATCTAAAGACATAACATGCTATCTAACCCACATGTGTAACAATATGCCTGTATTTATTGTGAAGTCGTTGTGGTAATAACTATGGAATAGCTAAGGGGTCATATTCATGTTGGGTTGTGGGGGTTGAAATTTCATGCCTCCCCGCGAAACGTTTCTCCCAGTTCAATTCTTGCGTCAAATGTATCAGATCCTCGTCGATAGAAATCATTGTACCAAAATCATATTTCTACACAGAGCGGGAAAAACGAGGTCATGGAATGATGAGATAAACAGCTCCGATTACGCCAGTGGGAGGAGAAACATTGGCAAACACAACGAGCCTACAGTGGTCGAAACACCATTTGGGTGTGTTAAACAGCCTGGTTTAAATACTCAGGGCACCATCAACTTGCGCGCTTTTTGGTCTTTTGCCTTTGGCCTTTTTGCGGGTCTGACTTTTTGTTTCTAGCTTTTAGCCATGCGGCTTTTATCTTTTCACTCCTAGTCATGCTTCTTTAGTTTTGAGCGTTGTCTGGCTTACACGCCAGCTCCTCCAAAACCATGAGAAGAAACGCAAAACCTGGGTCGCAGTCAACAACCCTCTATACATCTATTTCTATTTCTTTCGTTTGTTTTATTTTCCGTTGAGAGTTCCGTGTTCCGAGTTAAGTTTTGCCTAACGCCGCATCTCCGAAAGAGTGCTGTCTAAACCTTCAACTGCAGACCACAGGTCCGCTCCCAATCACTGGCTTCCCGAGACTGAACCTCCAGCCAATCAGCAAACTCGGGAAACCCCTTTCGGCAACCAGACAATAAAGGGAACCCCCGTACAGGCAACGCAAGTACCTCCAGATTCGGCTGAACTGGTGCATTTTTAATATAAATTTTAACCTCATTGAGAAACTCAGTGCGAGGGTTAATTAAGTGATTGTTGGTTGTTCAGATCTATACAATGGCACACATTGCTGTAAAATTGGGATTTCACATTTTCATTCTCTTAATTATTTCCTCACTTTCTCTCTTTCTGAAAACTTGTGTGAATGCGTGTGTTCATGTGTTTGATTAGTTTATATGTCTTAGATTCATCCAATAAAGCCTTATTTATATGGAAAAAGAGAAGTATCTTGTGTTTTGTGATCACAAGTTAATGTCTTAAACTGCCGATCTTGTTACAGTGCTAATTAATAGTGTTTTCACTATATTTTGGGTATAGATATCCATTGCAGAATTGCTGCCATACGGCTCGTTCACTGAATCGCTGTCCGTCTCAGTGATCAGCCGTTCTGTAATTTAAAACAGTGATTCTGTCCTAATTCCCTGGCATATTAATGGTGGAGTTCCCTTTATAATCTTAAATTATTCCCTTTGAGCTAAATTACCTGATTCCCTTACAGTATTGGTGGAGAATGCGGGCAGATTAACCTAAATTGTAAGCATAAACCAAGTTATTTCATATTTCCATTGCTGCGGAAGAAATATGAGAAGCGTATCTGTGAGATGTGTGTGTGTGTGTGTGTGTTGCTTGTGTGTGACGTAAGCAGCGCGCGACTGCTTGAATGAATGAACACAGAGAAGGCTGTAACTCGAGTCCGCCTCTTCATTATTAAACTGCAGTAAGTGTAACTTCAAGTTAACATCTGAGATCGTACAATAAGGTAGAAATTGAGCGTGTTCCTCATTTTTGTAATGCCTTGTTTTATAGCTGAATTGATTCATTGCGTGTCCCAGTGTTTCAGTCGCTATTCTCCCTGAATCTCAGTCACCATTAGCTGAACGGAGCTAAACTGCAGTAACCAAAGGGAAATAAATCGGTGGATAAAGAATAGCTTTGAGCGTGTTCCTCAATCTATTTATCAAAACCTTATTATTCATAGTTTGATTTGCCAATGCGTGTCCCACTGTCATGCCATGCTATTCGATTCCCTGAGTTAAACATAACGAGATAATGTTTGTCTGCCTGTGTCTGTTCACAAAGTAAGTTTAATTTCGCTTAACACTGCGTGTAAGTGAATATTAACTTAGCATCAACAGCGAAGAAAACCTGTTGTGTTTACTTGTCCACAGAAACTGGCACAGAGATTTAAAGATCTGCTGAGATTGTTATCACTGTTTCCCCTCACTGCAGCACAAAGCTGCTATTTGAATAAAGTTAAATCTAACTCAGAACGAAACGAGAGTTTAAGCGCCACATCGCAAAATCAACCAAAAGCGGTGTTGTTATTTGTACAGTGTTGAAATGCACCGACATTTCATGTAATATGCTTAACTGTACTTGCAATGCAACTATTCACATGCTAGCCACTAGAGCTGGTTTTGGTTGCCATAGTTACGATCGTGACACGGAAGTCTTAACCTACTTCCGAAGCAACTCTGAACTGCGCACGCGCAGCACAGCGACGCTATTGTAAACAAACCCCACGGGTGGCTAAGCTAACGAAACAGTTGTTTACATTGAAGTCTATGCTAAAGCCTTTAGCCTCAAAGGTTAGCAGTTAGCATTAACATCCAGTGGTTGAATTCAGTGTCTGTTTGGGCAACGATAAAGTGATTTAACCCTTTAAACATCTAAACTAATACACCCGTTGGTCTCTTTCTCTATCTTATTCCTCCCTTTTCTCACTTCTTACCACTTCATCCTATTTTACTAGAAAAGGAAATACTGACTCACAATTGTTAATTGTGCCAAATTCAAATTTAATTAAAACAATAAATTTATTTGGAATCATTCAAATTCCCCCCTCAGATCATTTCATATGATCATTATTTCTAGTATTCCCTCTTATGCCTAATCATTTTAGGTACGAATAAGCCTTGAACTTTAAAGTTTAATAAACTTATTCTACCTAATTGATTTTATTACCTATCAATAAATTCTATTCAGACTTATACTTACTCATTATTCTATTGCGTTTTACCCCTTTTCTTCCTGTGGTTATACACTTAGCCATTATTGTTGTATTTTGATTTCCTTCGTTATTTAATATCCTTTCTACTTACTTTGCCCCATTTATACTTTTAATTTACTTACATTTTTTTTTTTTCCTTGGAGATCCTAGCTTGGAACGACACACCCGAGCCCTAAATATGCGACAGGGTTATCCCTTCTCTACGAGTTCAAATAAATTAGAAGAAAACGTTCTTTCCCTCAAATTTTGTATTTGTTTGATTTAGTGGTCAGCAACTAGAACAACAACTATTCTACTCGTTAGTTTGAAGTCATAACAGACAAATCGAGCCTGCTAGGGGAACGCGATCCACTTCAGGTTACTGAGTATACTCCTGAGCATCCATTCCCTTTTCTCCGTCAAGCTCCTGCTAGACTTTTCCTCTTACTCTTCACATGAGTAGGGAACTGTAAGAACCATCAACAATTATCTGGAATGAAATACATATCTTGTTTGTGAAAAAGAACGAAATCATCGTAAGTATTTGAGTAGTAATCAACCCTCATTTGTCGACTTCCTAAACCTCCCTTACATTTGGGAAACGGCAATCCAAATTTTTAGCATCCTCCAACGCTGAGTTGAGTGAGTATCCAATGACTAGAGCATAAGTGTATTGAACCACTGGCGCCTCGAGCCTCCCTGGTGAGCGGCCACAACTGTAAGGTTGTTCGACGGTTGTCCAATCCTGTTAAGGATAAGAAAAGAGGATATCAACATGAGTATTGCGTCTTTTGTCTTAAAACAGAGTGAGGGTTTTAAAAAGATGGTTTACCTTCTTGATTAACCACATTCAATTGAAAAAATGAAAAATTTCTCTGAACCAAAACGGGTTTTTTTTTTTTATTGAATTGTTTTTACCTTTTTTTCTCTTTTTCCTATTCCTCGTTAGAATTGACGAAGTCTTTGCATCCCTAATCTACTTATACACCTGAGACCAACACAATCATCACTACACTTCACTAGTGGGTCACAGTCACCGATACCACACTTAGTTGTCCCGCCACACATAGGCTTCTACTCTACACAGATTTGTGTCAGTCTCTCTTCTCCCCAGCGTGCCAAAATGCTGCAGACTGCAAACCCCATTGCCTATGGGGAAGATGCGAACACTTGGCTGAGAGGCATTACAGACAGCCTCACCCCCAAGACATTTGAACTGTTATCATTTTTAATAATAATCCTAATCCTGAGAAGATTCCTGAAACAAGATTCAAGCCAGAACAACAACCACAAGCTAGTCAAGATCACCAGCTCCCTAAGCTACACCTTCACAACCCAGCTGAAACTGAGCGACAAGCACATCACCAACCTTCAAGAGGAGCTGACACGTGCTCAACGCCGCATAGACAAGCTGGAAGTGAAAGTACAAGATCAACTCAAAGCACCCAACGAAAGGGAGCAGGAAACAACGGAACAAGTAATGAAACTCCAAGCAGCCCTGGCAGCAGCACAGCTCGACCAACAACATTAAAAGGCTGTCCAGAAAGACCTGGTAAACAGACACCAGTATGCCGAACAGCTACTAGAGAAAGACAAGAATCACATCAGAGACAAGAATGATGAAATTAGTACCCTGAAAGACCACCTTGAAAGGAATAGAACTGAAATGGACAATCTGACCAAACAACTAGACGATACCAACGATGAGCACTACATAGTCAGAAAAGAACTCAAAGATGCTTAAGAGCTGAAACAAGAGCCAAGAAAAGAAGCATCTCTCAGCCTCACCACTGATGAGCAGAGCAGAGTCCCATATCCAAGAACCGGCATATGACGAAAGGCGCGAAGGGCCACAACCCAAAACCTCACCGGCCTTCGCCACACATCAGAGCACTTGTCCTGCCAACGAAAGGATACATCCCATCAAATCAGGACCCTGGGGCAGGTCTGCACAGGGGATTGATCAGAACTCAACAAGCCGTCTAAAAACATCAGCAGTTTCAACCCAAACTCTGCAGAGTGCCACGACATCCAGGCCTACCTGCAAGATATCGAATTTCATCTGGAAATGAGACCTTGTGTGACTGACAGAGAGAGGTTATACCTCCTAAGCGCCACATCAAGTCCTGAGGTACGAAACTTCCTAGATCGACAGCCCAGTCAAACAAAATCAAGCTACCAGCTACTTCGTGAGGTCCTTATTAAAGAATTTACAGACCCTGAGTCTGAACATGGACTGTTAACTGCTTTGGAGATCAAGCAAGGTCGACAAGAGGTTCCACAAGCTTACAACAACCGACTCCGACAAGCCTACTTTAGTGCACACAACAAACCTGACCTTGAAGAGCATGTGAACTTCAAAAGCCTCTTCCTAAGAAACCTACACCCTGGAGTCAGCCATCATCTAGGCGCCATGGCCTGTCCACGCTCCATGACCAACCAACAGTTGCGTGACCTAACACAGAAGACCTACAACAAGCAGAAGATGGCCTCAAAGAAAACATCCACACTCTTGAACTCCGTCACCAAAGACTCAAGCGTTGCACTGGATGACACCCAGTGGCATCACAACACCAGAGTCCTACACCAAGAGCACAGAGAACGTGACCCCCAAGTCCACGACAGCTTTCAGCCCAGCCGCAGGAAAAATCCATGGGAACAGCCACGCTACTCAAGAAACCCAAAAGATAGGAACAACTGGAAACCTAACCAGACATCCAAAGGTAATCGCCCGACTCATCCAAGAGCAACTCGTGTGAGTAAGCAACAACAAAACCCACCTCAGCACCACTAAGACATGCACAGTGCTGAGTATGCAGAAAAGCAAGACAGCTTATCCTCAGACGACATAGAACAAGTCATGAGACAAATGAAAGAGATCCTTCAAGAAAAGCTGAACATGGATGAACACAAAGTTGAGTCATGCTCGCTGTGACCAGAGACAGAACGGAAGGCCGGTGATCACCTGGAACACCACATCAGAGATGACAAGCACCTGTTCAACAACCACCCAGAACGAGCAAGTCTCGCACGGCCAACTGTTGATGAAACTCTGAGCGGGGGGGGGGGGGGGTAGGTACAAAGAAACAATCACCTCAGTCACACATCGCTCGATAACAACAAACGTCAAATCAACTCCAAAGAACCACATTACCTGTCTAGTGCAACGCAACCTCCCAAGAACACACAGAAGGTAGAAAGTCGCAGCCACAACAGAGGCATCACGAAGAAATGCAACATACGAGACAAAAGTTGCACCCCAGCTGCACACACCAGCCATGCCAACACTGCTCGACTGTCTGCTAAAGAACTCCTGCCTTGCTGGACTGAACCCCATTAGATCAGGAGCCGGCCCTCATCCAAGCCAAGGATGCAGAGAGCCGTCTTCACTGACATACAAGAAAAGGGGGGAGACACCACA
>JADLZN010006895.1:0-47122 GCA_018155175.1 Sinocyclocheilus anophthalmus | reverse complement strand
ATGTTTTTTTGTACATTACATTTTAAATATACAGCCTATTTTGAAGTGCGCATGTGTATTCAACAGGTTCAATAACAGTAAGTTTCTGATATGTACGGTACTACTCACTAAAGCAGTGCTCCGGCAAATGAAAGGTCGTGTCTTTATTTTATTTTTTCCGTGAAACACAAAAGGGGATTTTTGGCAGAATGTCTGTGCTGCATTTTCTCAACGCTAAAGTAATGCTAAGAAAAAAGTAGTCCATTCAGTTTCTATGATTGCACTGTATTGTATTGCTCAGCCCACTGATGCTTATCAACAGTGACTCATGTGATATTTAATGCACACACATGCACGATGCACTCACACTAGATGTGATAACACTGTTTTAAACCAGCTCTGCAAATCAGGCACTGTTTTATGTATGCTTTGATCCCATGGTTCAGGCATTACACACGCTGTAAACAGGAATGCAGGCTGATGAGGAGATTTACAGGTGAACATTGTGTTCTGGAAGAAGGTGTAGTGCTGTAATTCACATACTTTATATTTCTCCTCTGGAGCTAATGTTCCCTGTCCAATTTAAGCACAAGCTTGACACTCCTGCATCCACTGATAGAGCTCGGCTCACACTATTACTCTTCTGCGTTTGCTCTATTCCCCATCAATGTTTCATTTGCTGGAGGATGAGTTAAAATTGGTACCATATTCCATATTCTTTAACACTATAGCCTTTGGCAAACATGGCCAGGTCTATTGGAATGTCGAAATTAGAGAAATAATAAAGAAGAGAGAGATAGCGCATATGTTCACATGCATAACAATATTATTCAACAATGTCAAATTGAACCAAATATGGCCATAATGCATATTGAATACATAGACAAATTAATAGTTTTAATTATTCAAACTTTACTTCACCATTACATTACCAAGCTGATTATAATTAGAGGCAAGATTTTCAGAAAGATTGAAACTAAAAGACGATGCTGTGCTGACTATATTGAATCTAAAAGTAATGTCACAATGCACAAGTGTGAGGAACAGTGTGTTTCATCACTATTGCTTTGTCTGTTTGAGATTTTATACATTTTTATCCTAAATCACAGCAGTCCATCTATGAAGGATGTAGGCTGTCAGACATGCAAAAAATTAATGTGGATACATGAATACTTATAGTTTACATGAAACCGCATAATTTATCCTTTGTCAGTTATAACTGTAGTAACTCCAAGTATCTAAACTTTGTTTGCCCCAACCAATGAAATATAAAACGTGTAAAATGCATAAATGTTAACAACATAACGACATAAACAGCTTTCTGTGTCGTCTTCAGTTAAACACTAATATAATACGCTAACTACCTCACAAATAAATAAAGATACATATAAATAAAGATGATGAATTACCAGGCTGTCACAGGCAATGCAGGACTTAAAAAAAAAGAAGAAGTAAACCCTCCACCTCCCCCAGCTCCACCTGTCTAGCATATCTGACATGCCCACAGCTGTGTTTCTGTTGGCTATAGCAAGTCCGTACTTGTGTATAGCAGATTTGGTCTGCCAAGACATGACACTGGGCTATTTAATAAAGCCACATATGCACTGGAGAGAACAAAATGTGGGTGTGTCACCTGAAAAAAGTGCAGTAAATTGCACCAGTAGCAACATATTTCAGACTTTGCAGGTTTTGAGTCTGGGTTTGTTAAAGCTAAAGAACAGAGGAGTGGGAGAGAAAGAGGGATAGATTCTTCTCCTCAGACTCTCCATATTTCTATCTAGAGAACACAGGGCTCCCATATCAGTGTCTCTGATTATGTGTCATTCCTCATGAGCGGGACGGTGGAAGGAAAGGTGCAGCTGATGGATGGGTGAATGCAGTAAGAAAGAAATCATTTTGATTTGAGTACATTTCAGTTCATCTAAAAAAAAGCTTGCTTGTGACGGCTTACAACAGACCGGAAGTCATTGGTTTCCATCGGAGAGTCACACGGGGCTGAGTCTCTGTGGATATGGGATTTATGGATCAGATTTGAGATTTGGCATGTTTACTGTATGTTTCTAAATCAAAGCTATGAGCATGAAGTGAAAGCTATTATTCTGAAAATTAAATAACTCAATTATCAAATTATAAACAACCTTATCCGGATACACTTGTTAAGCAGTACATACTATAAAGTAAATCTCAACTGATTGTGAAATTGTCGAAAAATGTCATCTATATTCTCACCCAGCGATAAAGTTGGATGTATAAGTATCCACATACATACAGCAATGCGTTATATACTATGTAATAATCTATGTAATAATCTATCACCCAACTCCAACTGAAACAACATGCATTGTGAAAAGCACTGTGCAAATAAATGTGGCTGGACTAGACTAGACTAAACACCTGTTTATTATGTAGAATGTGGAGTAAGTGGAGGGTAAATGCTCTTTTACTGAACATGCAAACAGAAACACGGCGGCTTCACAAACAAACTGACGGTTAATTATGACTCCCTCCAGGGGAGAATTACAACAGTCATAAGGCAGCAAAGAAAATTAAGAGCAAGCCATAACCGCATTTAACACAGAGTGAGTGTGTCTCTGAGACTGAACCTGAGGTGCTTTCATGCTCTTAATGTGTATTGCAAGCCAATGGCAATAATAAACGAATGGGTGCAGTGGGTGTGTTTTTGACTGATGGCCCGTGCTCCTGATCGCTGCAGACCCTGAGGAGAGCTTTTAGAGAGGCAGACAGTGTGAATAATGAGCCTGAGGTGAGGCCGTTTGATTCCTAAAGCTCCTGTTTGAGTGCAGCCCGCTGGGCTCAGAAGAGCAGGCAGGTCGAGGGATTTAAAGCTGCATGAAAGACTCTGTGCTGCTGGAGGAGAATATCAAAGAGATGAGATCCACCGTCACAGCTCTTACTAACACACAGTGTGCTCCAGAGTTGAATAAACCTCTAACCCTATAGAAAACCTAATGGGCTCAGATCATGTGTGCTGTTGAGGAGAGTATGCTGGTATTTTACTAAGTGATAAGTTTTCCCCTGCTGGACTGAAAAACAGTTGGAGAAAAAACGCCAACCAAAAACGTTCTGATGTTCTGAACACTAGCATTATGACTCTTGAGTTCCGCACTGGTCAACAACAACATTTTATTCAGAAAACGAAAGAATCCAGTTTCATTTAGTAATTTAAACATCTCTAAGTGAATCTGGTGTGGTCACTAAACTTAAAAGGGAATGTTCTCTCAAAAATGTTGTTCCAATTCCATAAGACTGTGATTTATCTTCACAAATGAAGTTACTTTTAATAGTCTCTCATCCTTTTTGTCTGTCCACTGAAAGTCTATGCAATCAAAACTTACACACATTAAAAAGCACACAAATAGTGTCACGGAAAACGAGGCTGGATTCAAGTTGAACCCGCACAGGTGCTTTATTGTGCAGAGATTATCACCGCGGGCAATAAGCACCTTCGCGGACAGTTCGTATGGACGTGGAAAGCCCAACCACACTGATGGGTGGAGAGCAGTGGCTGGAACAAGCCGCAACAGCGGCAGAGGAGACGGAGCCGGAGGGGCAGCTCGCTAATCCGAGCGAGAGGCTGAGAAGCCCAACAACGAGACCGCGGAGTCCCAGGGTCCCAGGGTTGCCGGAGGTAGCCCATGGTTCCTGAACGCACAGAGAGGTGCGGAACACAATAACAGACTGCTACGAGCACTGGAGCCTGGACGAGACAAGACAGAACTGGTGAGCGATAATACACGGACAGTCAGAGCAAGGGAATAATCACAACAATCTGACAACAGACAGAGAAACACGAGGAGCTATAAGGGGAAGCTAATGAGATGACCAGAACCAGGTGTGAAACAACGAGGGCGGGACAATGATCACGCTGACATGCTCACGTGGCGAGCTGTCAAAACAAATCACGCACAACACACAAACACAGAGACAACAACAGACAGGTGATCAGACCCGAGACCCGACAAATAGAGTGTGAAATTAATCCACATGAATCCAACAGCTTGATCCGGGTCTTCTGAAGAGACACTGTCGCTTTATGTGGTTAACACATTTATTGTAGAGTTTTATTCACAGATTAACATGCACACACATCAGCCACACTAAAAAGTGCTTGTGTAACAAACTTGTTTAACCGTCAGAACATGGATTCTCGATTAGAGATTGTGTATGTTTTAATGACCGTTTTAAAGTGTCAGAGTTTTGGTTGTGTGGACTTTCAATGGAAATCTCTCAGGTTTCATTAAAAATAGTGTCATTTGTAAATAAACAAGGTTTGGAATGATATGGTTGATTTTTCAGTTTTGGGTGAACTATCCCTTTAATGTGGACCATACTGGACCCAAATAGCAGTCACATTCATTTGCAGGTTTATATAAGGCAGTGTTTCAGCATCATATATAAGACATTTTATCAGCATCAATGTTCACACACATCATTCTCACTGTCTGCATGATTTCAGTGTTATATGATGATGTATGACAGTCATCTGTGTTCACGGCTTAATGTTGCTATTGTATATTGCATTTCCATGAAGTATAGATGAAGATCATGTGACACTGAAGACTGTGGTAATGATGCTGAAAATACAGCTGCGCATCACAGAATAAATACATTTTAAAGTAATTCAAAATTAAAACGGTATTTTAATTGCAATAATCTTTCACAAATTAAAAATTTTCTGTTTTTTTGATCAAATAGATACGCCTTGATGAGCATACGAACTTTTTAAAAAAAAAAAAAAAGTCTTACTGGTAGTGTCAGGGATTCATCACAGTCACTTCAGTCACTATCCAGGATAATCACCCGATCACAGTGACCTGAGTTCTGATCACCCGCACCTGCTGTCACCAATCAAGCCACACTACAAATGCACACACATCACAGTCACTCACTGTCCGGTCTCCCGTTCACTCCTATGGACTGCCCTGGACTCTCAATACGATATTCTCCTCGAAAGACTTACCTTCTGGTTCTCCCGCGATCCTCCAACGACTCCTTGGAATCTGTTCCACGATCTCCAATGAAACCGGCATAAGATACTCTCCATCAGAACTCTGATAAGAACCCTGGAATAATTCACTGTGTTGACACTCACCTGCCTTAACCTCACCCGTTCCACTCCTCCACATCCTGTACCAATAAACCATCCTGTCTTTCACTTAACCGTTGTGTCTGGCCTTGCTTTATGACGGTATTGTCTGTATCTCTCAGTCTGGAAAGTGGTCTAAACATCAAATGGACAAAGTCACCTCATTTCTACACAACACACTATTCATGCAACTTCAAGGAAACTTTATATATATATATATAAAAAAAAAATTGTGGCCTGCCATTCATATAGCATTTTATTTTACTCTAGTCTACTTCTGAGCTGTTTTATAATGTATTTATTGAACATTTAGCTTTCAGTCACGGTATTTGTCCTGCCTGAAAGTCATTTATTAGCCAGAACTTTGCAATGAGCAGCAAATAATGAATAATATTAATTCAGTTTATAATTATTATAGTTCATCATAAACAGCCTCCTCGCTCTTCAAGAAGTGCCACTGCTTGAAAGTGCTTAAATTTCACTCTCATCAAATCTATACAAACCCTGCATCTAGAACACGTTCTTCAAATCCAGCGTGATCTTCTGATCCGCCGCAGGAATGTGGCTGAGAGACTTCAGCTTCTGTGGGTGTGAGAGCGATGAAGTACAGGGGGAATGTGATGATGATCTCCTGCACACTCCTGAGAGCTCTAAACACTCTGTTCTTTCTCCACCTTCATCTTGGTCTTCAGGGCCGAGTGGAGCTGATCTGAATTCAGCACTTTCACCATCTTTTCATCCGCAGGCTTTCATCTCTGTGTCTCTGTCTGGCTGTTCCCAGCCTTCAGACCGATACACCCTGCTGCCTGCCTCATGCTGTCTGCCTCGGTCTCAGAAAGAACCAGAAACACAGATGCTGTTTAGGGCCATTGAGACAGAGGTCAAATTTAGTTTATTTGAAGCATGTTTGAAATGATATTTTCTGTCACTGATTTTGCTCAAGATTGTGTTGCAGCAGTTGTTGTTGCTGTTGAATAATTCACTTCAGATGTATGTACAGGCTATCTATACAGCAGTTCTTAAGAACACCTACAGTAGAACAAGAAATTCATTATTACAGTAAATGTATGATAACACTTTAGATTAGGGAGCACACATGTGACCCTGGAGCACAAAAGCAGTCATAAATAACACGGGTGTATTTGTAGCAAAATCCAACTTCTTTGCTGACAAAAATCATTAGGATATTAAGTAAAGACCATGTTCCATGAATATATTTAGTAAATTTTCTACTGTAAATATATCAAAACCTAATTTTGATTAGTAATATGCATTGCTAAAACTTCATTTGGCCAACTTTAAAGGCAATTTTCTCAATAACTGAATTTTTTTTTTAGCACCTCAGCTTCAAGATTTTTCAATAGCTGTATTTTGTTATGACTTGTTTTGTGCTCCAGGGTTACATCTTCACTAACTAAGAGTTTCCCTCAAAAAACTACTAAGTTCCTGTTCATGAATAGTTAGTAATGTGGTTGTTAAGTTTAAGGTATTGGGTCGGGTTAAAGGATCTAAAACACTGTCATGCAGAATAAGGCATGAATATGTGCTTTATAAGTACTAATATACTGCCATGTGATATATTCATGCTAATATGCAACTAGTTAATAGTGAGAATTGACCTGAAATTAAGTTGCCAATGTATGATAACTTGTTTTGCCATGTGCGCAGCCAGTTAATAACGTGCCCAGACATGTGAGTTTTGACACTGTGTCTTTTTCGATATGGATTGTGCGTTTCAAGGCCTTCCAGATAATGGGATTTGAATGGAAATATATTATAGTTTAAAGTTATATAAATACAATAAGCTGAACTTAAAAGTGATGTTTTTGACCCACTTAAGTAGTACTTCTTTTAATTAATTTTATTGTCTTTGAAATATGGTTAAAGAGCATTGAAAAAGCACGTATGGTAAACATTTATAATCCATTTAAATATAAGTGTAACTACACATTGGTATTTATGGAGTTGCAATTTAGTGCATTTAAAACATCAACTTTAAATCAAATATTGAATAACACACTACAGTTAAAATTAAAATCAAGTGCTTTACATGTGCTTTAGTATGTTAGCTCCATTCTGGCCAGTCTGAGTTTGGTTCTCAGATCTAATGTCTCTCCTGGATGGATCTCCTTGGGACATTTCTATCCAGAGTTACCTTCTGTCTTAAGTGCAGGCTCGATCTACTAGCCCCAGCCGGAAATTTGGAAACTGTGGGTCTGACCAGCTCATAGATTCTCTCAACTGAGGTTATTGAGACAATTCTGAGTCTCAATGGGAAAATTATTGCCTTGCATTGGCATCACTTTGTGTCGTGGTATGAGCAATGCCATCTGAACCCAGTCCACTGTCCAGTTGCTACAGATCTCCACTGTCCAGGCCTTTCAGCAGGGCTACCCCCTAAGCTATTTCAGCTTTCCATGTACCTCTGTGAGGACTGAGACATCCCAAAAGCTAGTTTCTCAATTTCTGTGCGGACCCAGAAGACTGATGTTCCTTCCTGGGATCTTTCAGTGGTCCTGGAAGGTTTATTATGGTGCTTTTCCACTGCACGGTACGGCACGGTACGGTTTTCCCTTTTGGGGGTTTGCCCACTGGTACCTGGTACCTGGTACCTGGTACTTTCTTTAGTACCACCTCGGTTGGGGTTCGAAGTGAACCGTACCGTTACCAAAACGTGGCGTGTAAACTCTGCTGATCACGGATTGGCCGGAGAGAATCGTCACTGAACTTGCGACACAAACACAACAGAACCGCTAGATTTAAATCAGCACAGCCAGCGAAGGATCGAACGCAACTGTTTTGAACGAGCGCACCTTTTTTTAACAACCAAAAAGTGGCTGTTTCGTTGTCTGTTGAGGAAGAACAGACGTTCCTCTCGTTGATAGCAGAGGAGCGGATCCAGCGAGAGCTTGATGGGGCGCCGCGGAATGAAAAAGTTTTTTTAGGAGTCTTGGCAGTAGAGGCGGCGCAACTATAACTACATGTGAATAATCCCGCCCACTCTAAAGCGGTACTGAACTGCCGTGGAAAGGCAAACCGTGCCGAGCCGAGTCGTACGCCATTAGAGTCCCCAATCAAGCCCTTAGAGTCAGCCTCAGAGAAGAGCAGGAGGCCCTTTGAGCAGCCAGTAAATATACACATACTGTATACACAGAATTATAGTATTAAATAGGCTATTCACGCAAACATAATCTGTTATGTCTCAAGTGAACGTTTGGGGAACTGTTGGGGAAAACATCTGATGTGTGACATTATATTAGATCCATGCATTACACTATGTCTTAATATAGGCCATCTGTTGCATTAATGTTAATCAATGATTTAACGGCTTTTGTAGTTTTAATATCATTTTATTTGTAATGAACACACTGAAGTGATTTTCTTACTTGAATGCTTTTGTTTAAAAAACTAACACTAGCTTCTCTAATCTTTTTGGATTCTATGTATGTTTTCTTTTTATTTATTCTACAATTAACAAAAGCAAAAAAAGCCTCTAACACTAGCTTGCTCTATTCTTTTGCTATTCTATCAGTTTTCTTTTTATTATATAATAAAATAAAAACCTTGCTGCGTGTACTGCGTTAAGCTAACTGAGACTTGTTATAGCACTTGTATATTATTGCTCTTTTGTTTTGTTAGTTTTGATTGCTTCTATTCTCCACATTTGTAAGTCGCTTTGGACACGCATCTGCTAATGACTAAATATAATGTAAATAGATGTAAAATTTAAAAAGTAATGCTCTATTTGTTTCTTTGTTCTGGGTGCTCAAATGTTGACCAACAGCCATCATGACAGAAATCCACTCCACCTCAGTGAATGAATCAATGTCTTCTGAAGTGAAACATTAATAATATTTGAAACTTTTTAAAAGTTATAATTTTGGCCTTTTATGCCTCTATTGTACAGGACAGACGGGAAAGCATGGGGTGGTGTGAGTGGAAATGGGATCGGCAAAAGACCAGAGGCACAGTTACGCTATATGTCGCATGTTCCCCACAAGGCTGTCAGACAATGTTTTAAACTTTTTAAACTGTAAACCATTGCTTTTGGTTAACTACCATATGGCCTTTCTTATAGGGTCGAGTTAATGCTTGACGTAAATATGCACACATGTTGTGAAGCGTGACGTAAATGTGTTGCTTTTTGTAGCATCATCATTTGGGCACTGATTCACTTCTGGGACAGCATGAGGTTGAGTAAACTCATGTTTTGGTGAATTATCCCTTAAAATTTCAGTTCATCATTTTAAGCATCCAGCTGTAGGTTCTATGCAAATACTGCTCGTCCTTCAGGCTGACTGTAACAACAGGTGAGGCTTCACAGACATACTCGTCCAGATGGCATCACTGACCATGTGTTCACCAAGCCGCAGATGTCTTCACATACCTATTCAAATATATTCAACATTTACATAAACAACTTCTGTATGTGTCATAATCCTACAGATCTCACACACTTTGTGTCCTTCACGGTGAATTGCTTGCATTGGAGTGAACGTGTGTCTGTCTTGAAGCGTTCTCCAGTACCGCCCGCCGTTCTCAGAACAGATTTCACTCTTTGTGACTGCTTCTGGAGTTGATCTCACCTCCAGGCACAGGAAGCATATAGCTGCAGTGTTATTAGCCCATCAGTCTGTCCTCACCGTGATGCACCAAATTACACAGATAGCATCATGTTGGCCATGGCAATAAGGGATGTAATTTACATGCATATTGGAAAGCTATCTCTCAAACAGCTACATTAAGAGCTTCTAATGAGGTAAACAAATAAATTGGAGATTCATTTTGTTTGCCAGGATGGTCAGAATTCATTTAAATGTGACTGCTTATCTGTGATAAACACAAGGTGAAGTCTAGGAGAAAAGAGCTATGGAGACATGCATGTTTGGTTATAAAGCTGGTGTAGCATGCAGATAGTGCTCTACAGGACGCTCTGGTTCTCTGGAGATCCTTCACACTGACAGTCGTGTCTAGCTAGTGTCTTTTCTCAGTTACATTGCATTTAAATGATGCATTTGATTGAGAAAGCTCTTTAGTCTGCTGTTCACAGCTGTTGTGTTTCACAACCTGCTGCAAATAATGATCATGAGGTTATTATTCAGAAAATCATCTAGTTATTGGATAATTCACATGTAGAGGCTGAAAAGCAGACCTTAAGTGCATTAGTAGAGTTAAATGTGCACAGACAAGCAAGAAAACGGTGCAGTTCTACTGTATTTCACGTTTTAGTCTGTAATGTTTTGTGCTGTGCCATCCAGTCATTACCCCATTTAAACCCCTACTGTATTCTAACAAGATATAAAGAACACAACCCATGACTGGCCATATTTATGAGTGGGTTTACGAAAAATCGAACCCAGAGCCGCTCATAATCAGCAGACATGGCAATATGAAATGCCCTGTGCTGTATAAGGAGTGTTTAGCACTAGTAGGTTTAATGCATGAAACTATGAGAGTGATAGTAATGTTGCTTTGCCCGACAGCTTTAGACGGCCACTAACATTTCATTCTAGTGATATACTAGCCTGTAAAACAGCCTTTCAAACATAAAACTGCAGAAATTGAACGCCAGCACTGCAGAAGGGAGGCTGTAACACAAGCGTATAGTATGTGTTGTGGAGTCTCCTGGGCTTGAGCTGGATCCTATGGCTGTGTTTAAGATGCAGATATGAATGTGAACTACAGATGACACTATGTTTGCTTTCTTTGGACTTCAGGCTGCTGAGCAACTTGAGCCATTAAAGCAGTCAAAACAGCCAGAAAAAGACAGAAAGAGTTAAGGCACGAGTTAATCAGATGGCTAATAATTAAGACTGTCAAGCAATTAAAATTGTGAATCTAATTAATAACGTGATGTGCTGAATGATTAATCAAATTAATCACAAATTAATTTCACATCAATTTGGGCTGAGAAAAATATAATTTAAAGTCATTAAGCTGTTAATTAGAGATGCACTGAATAAACATCACAAAAAGGTACTTTTGATTCAACATTGCATAAATAATCATAATGAATGGGTATTAATTACTGAAATATCATTATTTTAATGAAATAATACTCTAAATATGAAACTAAAACTGCAAGTAGGTGGTGGTAAATGTCTTAATGATAAAGTCATCAAGTCATTCATTCATTTGATTCGTTCAAACAGCTAATTCATTCAGAAATGAAGCAAGTGACTGGCTGCATCTGAAATTGCATACTTCCCTACTATATAGTAGGCAAAAAACAGTATGCGACCAAATAAGTATGTCTGAATTCACAGTACTCATAAAAGAGTAGGCAGAAAAAACCTGGACGACCTACTACTTCTGGCGTGCAGTATGCATACGATGAATCATTGACTCACTCAGTTCGTTTATAAATGTGGATTCATTCAATAACGAATCACCGCTGTGTGTTGATCAGAGACACACAACAGTTCGGCTGTAGCTTCGATTGAAGCTATTTCCATTGGCAAAACTGAGCAAAAACAGACAGTACTGACAATATTGTCTTTCAAAACAATATGAACCTCATGTTTATGTTGTATAAAATCAATGGTCAGTCGGTCTCTTCTCACTGCTCTCTTGTTTTATGAACTCATCACAGACTAGCATCAGTAACAAGATGATTTTCACCAGTTTGCCTTCACGATGAGTACACATGTCTTGCAGTGCCACAAATGAATATATAAAAGCACAGTTATTCTAGATAGCCTCTCAATTAATATAAGACGGGACAGCGTATCTAACTCCATTAGAGACACACTCGCATCTGTCCACCTGTGGAGCCCGGTCTCATGAAAATGCGTATAAATAGTACGCCAAATAAAAATTAAAACTCGTGGTATTGATACGAAAAAATTGACTTTGGCGTGCATATGATACGCATGTGTTTGTAGCGTGCATATAATATGCAGTTTTCATGTGCATATGATACGAAATTTGTTGGCGTACAAGATATATAATGAAAACTCAATTATAGGTATGTTGGTGAAGTGAAATATGTATCTTTTCTTGCTCTTTAATATGTGTAATGCATGTATGACATTTATTGGGTAAGGCATGTAGATGACTAGATGTCAGGCAGACTAAAATACAGGTTATTTATTCAGTGTAAGACCATCTTAAGAAAGGTGTAAAGTGTTAAAGGAATAGTTCACCCAAAAAAAAAAAAATTAGTTACATCCTCGTGTTGTTTCAAACTCAAATATTCAAACATTAAAGGAGATGTTTAGCACCATATGTATCATGCAAATACCATATAACTGTCATAATATTAGTATTCTGATGTCATGTGATGCTTTGTGTATAGTTGTTCGCTGAAATATTCCAATGAAGTCATAAATGTAAGGAGTCTGATCATTCTGTCCTGTCAATCATAAGCAGAAGCAGGTAAACCCATGACATTTCGCTGAAGTTTGGGATTTGAGCGGAGTGTTGTAAATATTCATGCATGATTGCTGATTACGTGATTTAGTTTGAGTTTCGGTTAAGTTCTGCTAGAACGGGAGCATCTGAATAATTCCCCTGCTGTCTCAAGGTGCACATTTGGGAAAGAGACTGACAAGACCCCCTTTCCGAAAAACAAACACGAGCGCATGCATATGTATAGTAGCTGCAGAGAGACACCTCCTCCTGCTGAATAATGCATCTGTCTCCGTCCCGCTGTGGGATTCTGCAGGGAGAATGCGCTCGTGTATTGTTGCTTGAGTTTGCGATGATATTTGACTTTGCAGGTCTCCTCCAGGGCTCCTGCAGGTGAGGATGTAGATCACACTGAATTGTTGATTAATGCACTTGAAAACATAGCAGTGGTATTTCTGCATTTGTCAAACTGGAGCTTCTCAAGCTACAAGTTACTAATAATTTAATGCCGAAGCTACAGTCATGCTAGGCATCTTATTAGCTGCAATACAAGCTACTAATAAAAAACGTAGCTAACAAAATTGACTAATTTGTTTATTTCATAAAAAAATGAAGATCTTAATTGGTGTAGCATCAATATTATTAACTTACGGAACATTAAATACAACTGTACACTAAAAACAACTAATATAACATTTGAAGTAAAAAAAAGTCATTAAAAGAGGCATCTATATTTAGTGATTTTAAAGCACTTCACTAACTCAGAAACCTAGTGAACAGTACTTTGTGATGTTTTCTAGCAGGTATACTGTAATGAAGTCAGCTGATGGATGGTAACTTTATGGCGCGTTTCAGACATATTTATACTGGTGCTGCTCGGTGCATCATTCTGAATAAACAAGGCCTCTAGCAGTAACTCACACATCACCATCATCCATGCACGCTGTGAAGAGTGACAAGTTGCAACTATTACGGTACCTTCCATTCTAATCCTTATATTGCATTTTGTTGATGTAACCTAATGTATTTAGGTTGATTCATTGATGTTAAAAATATGTTCTACCAGGGCTATAATATCATTTTGTCATTATTGTAGCTTTCAGCAGTTTTATTGAATAATCCACTCGATTATTGAAAAAGACAATCAGAAAAGACAGCAGTTTTACAAAAACATGCACAGACAACAACCGTCAACTCAAGATAAAAACACAGGACAATATATACACAGGGTTAAACTAGACAAAGGTGAACTCAGCTGGTAACTGTACAAACAAACCAGGGCGAGTTAGTAACCAAGGGAATTGAGGAAACAGGAACCAAACACAGGAAACATGAACACAAATACCATGAAACCAAATAAACTTCACAAAAAGAGTATTTAGAAAGAACTGACACAAACAAAATTATAACTGGGGAGTGGGGACATGTTCCCCCACTTTTAGAAAAGTTTGTTGTCATACCATGCCTCCACTGTTGACATCATTCTTAGCTCTTTCCCACCAAACACAGAATTTTCCATTATCATGGACAACACTTCCCCGCCAAACATGAAATTTTCAGTGTTTCCGTGTTTTCACTGTTATACACTCGGGAGCGCTATTACACATCTTCTGATCGTCTAGGATGTCCTGATCAAAAACACAGGCAAGGAAGACACATAAACGAGCTATCTTATATGTAAGCATATACATATGAAAAATAATGCAATCATCTAAAATAAACAGCATATAAATGAAAACTGCCTAATGTTACTGAGTGAAATGTCGATCCAGGAAGAGGTAAAGGACTGTGCAAGCTTTAGGGGTGTTGATGGAAGCAATCTACTGCATCTTTGCTTTGATAATAGTACTGAATATGATCCAGATATAGTATTTGATAAAAAATGCGATTTTTCTCAGATTTTTGCTCAAAATGTTGCTTTTTTATGAAACGTACATTCAAGTGTTGATAAAAAAAAGAATGCTTGAAGTTAAAAAAAAAAAAGTAGAGGCTCTCTTCTTTATTTTGATGCATATCTTATTTTTCTTCTTTATTTTGCCCATGTTCATACGACAAAATATTCTGGGGGCCATGAAGTTTTAGTGAAAATCACCAAAAATGCTGGCAGTGGATGGCAACTTTTTTCAAAAACGTTGGCGTGAAAAAAGTTAAGTCACAGTTGTGAAATTTCACAGGTGAAGAAAGTGGAAAGTGCTTGAACCCAGTGTGCATTTGTACATAATTGGCTGAGCATACACCATTACAATAAGTGTCTCATCCACTGTCAATAATACACAGGCACTGTGATTTTTGGTGATGGCCTTGAAAACAATGTAAACAATCTGAGAAATACTGCAACACAAACTTAAAGAATGGATTAGTGTTGTGGACAACGATGATGATGTGATGTTTTCTTGAATTGCTGGCTGGCTGAGAGGACAAGGAGCTCCGTCTTGACTAAGGGAGTATAATAGTAGAGGACCAAGCACTAAACCCTGTGGTACCCCGTTAGTTTAGACCTTATTCCTCTAGGTCTCAAACCAGTGCAGTGCAGTTTCTGTAGTGTCCAGTTCAGAGAATGTAGACAGGAGGAGTTTTGAAGGCAATGGACAGTTCCAGCAGACTGAGGACGGATGTCCCCTCTGCTAACCACAGCATTTCAGAATCAAACTGAAAATACTGAGAGCAGTGCTGCTTGACTGCCTTCCTTTTGTCATTGACTCAACTAAGAAAAGCAGAGAAAAAAGACAAGGTGAAGGAAGAATGCCACTGCAGTGACACTTTGGGTCTGTTTATTCAAGGATCACATGAGTGTAATTGTGATAGTTGGTTCTCTTTACACGAACTGTGTCCCAGTTTGGATGCTTGTATTAATTTTATATATTGACCTATAACAGCCTTAAAGTAAATAATTGGAATTAGGAGAAAGTGAAAATAAAGGGATCCCAAAGAACTTTGTATTCATTAAGCACATTATACTCTATATAAACCTTGCTGCATGAGCTGAAGACATCTGAGATGGTTTGGGGTGTTCACATACAAACCAAAATCCTCACAAACTACTCTGAAACAATCATCCAGTCTGACAGAAACTATGAGTTTTTGGATTGTTTATGTGGAAAGGTAAGAAATATAAACCTGTCAGTGGCGATATGTGTGATTTCATCATCTCAGCTGCATGGATGTTCTCTACACTCACACATTCTCCATCAACACAGTGCTGGACTTGCCAGAAACGGCAAAGACCGCAGAAGCTTTGCTGTGTATTAAATCAATGGAAGCATTAAGACGCTAACATCTTCACTTTTAACAATTAGTAGTCATCGCAGCCCAATCCTGGCTGGTGTCCAGTTTTGCTACTGGAGGGCCACAGTCCTGCAGAGTTCAGCTCCAGCTGAAAGCAGCTAGTCAATGTCTTCTGGACTACAGGCAGTCGTGTTTAGAGAAGGGTGACCGTACTGTCCAAATTGATTATTTAATAAGCTATTGTAATTTCTCTTCTAAGACATAAGGAAGGACAAATAAGCTTTCAGTCCAGTACTCTAGTAACACAACATCTGTGTTTGCTTATGAATTTAGGTGGAGAATCTCAGGTGGTTCCTCTGGGTACTGCATGAGGATCATGCATTATTATTCATGCCTGCAGATGCCTATAGATTGGCTGAAGATGTCTTTGGTATTACTGGAGGTTTACAGCCATAAAACATGTTTGTGTATCATTTGCATACATACAAAAAAAATCTAATTTCGGTAACACTTTATTTTGATAGTTCACTCTAGATATGTCACTAACTATGAGTAACGTTGTAACTCCATGTCAGCTAGCAATCATTCGAGTATTAGTGACTGTCTGCTTAATATCTGCTGACACTTCATTTCGATGGACATTTTACTGACTATAAGTAACTTGCAGTACCAACTGGTACCTAAGTCGGTACTTTTGACAACAGTACTAATAGTCCGTGGGCTCAGGCCACAATTTGCACTAATTGGTAGTTTAATTTTTTTTTAAGTACATATCTCTAGATGATATTACAACATGATAACCTTTTGTTAGCGGTAGCTTTGTCACAGAAATCAGCCTTCAATGACACTAACCGTTGAGCCAAAGAATGAAAAAATCTTGTAACTTTATTTGAACAGAACATGTCATACAAAGAAAAACAAAATAATTCTACATTGTTCATGAACTTATTTGGTCATTGCAAACTGTTTCTGTTTATTCATCATCATCATCATCATCATCATCATATTCAACCAGTTTCATGACATCAGTATCCTCCTCCTCCTCCTCCTCTCTCTGATTGCTGCAGGTTTGTAGCTTGCACATTTCTGTGCACTTTAATTTGTTGGCAAGACAGGAACAGTCGGGAAGCTTGCAGGTCCGTGAACACTTGCAGGCCATAAGCTCCAGAACAGCCATTGGTGCTGGGGGTCCCCGCATCCAGTCTAACATCAGCATACCTGTACAAATAAGTGGAAGATATTTCTCATCCATTTCAGTGAGGTGTCCAAATGTCTAGAAATTACCTATACATATTTATACTATTTTATTATTAGTTATTAGAAAATGTAATTATTGTATTTATTATAAGCATACCTTTGTCAACAGTTGTCCATCCATGTCCTTTTGGTTCGGGTATGTCTGGCTGTCCTTCCAGACAGCTGCCTGGTAATTGGTACGCTGTATATGCAGCTTTAAGCAGTCCCTGCAAGGGGGAAGTAGGCTGGACTCCACTTCACCCCTTTTGGTACAGAATAGAAACGTAGATCATTGACATCACATACACTAGACGATGGTGCATACATCCTGCAGACAAATGATTCCATGTTGCTGTATAATTCCTCTGATACATCCCAGGATGTTCCCAGGGATTTGAAGGACTCTTGGAATGTCCTGTTTCCTTTCACAAGTTTGAGAGCAGTAAGTTTTCCTCTTCCTGCAAAAAAACTTATGCTATCACAACCCGTAAAGGCATGTTACCCCTATAAGAGCATCACAGAGGTCATCTCCAAGGAGCTGAGCAAGGTTGCTGATGTTGATGTACCTTGTTCGATTCTGAGTGCCAGATTTCTGATAAAGGGGGCAGTTTATCTTCTTACAGAATCCAAGACAAAGGATCATGACATCCGTATCCTCACTCACAATAACTGTGGTTTGATAGCCATTCTGGCTAGCATGATTTGCATGTAGGAGCATACGGGAATCTGCCTTTTCATGGGAAGATTTCAGCTCTTCAACAACATTCCAGTCTTTTTTGGTCAGACAATAGCATCTCTCTCCACAGGTTGCAAATAGCTGCTTGTCCTGAAGCTTTACTCAGTTCTCTGCTAGCTTCCACTGGTCCACGATGAATGTTATCAAGGCTGTTTTACTGTCTGTATTAACAGCTTTCTCCACTGCACTACACTGTGTCCCGGGGCAATGTTCTTCCATTGAGTGCTACTTGCTGAACCACGATTTTATCTCTCAGCATTCTTGATTGATGTTTTCCAGTACACATCAAACACCACATCTATCTGCTTACTGTTTCTTCCTTCGTGCAACGTTAGGTTCAGCACAGAACCAGCAATCTCTCTAAACATCTTGCCATCACCTTTTAGTTTCTGAACAAGGCTCATTCCATCAATGATCCATCAGCGTGTTCTCCAATATCTTCAACTGATTATGCTGATTTCTCTAACTCTCTTGCAAGAGCAGCCTTATTAGTTTTCCGCAATGAGCCATCTGGATTTGAGAGTGCCCAAGGCAATGGACCAAGTGGATGAGCCAGGACATCTTTAATGTGAAGTTCTCTACTTTGCGAAGCAATGATCATATGCCCAAAGAGATTTCTGTCAGCTTTCAAGACCACCTCTTTCTTCTGTACTTGTTTTACTCTAGCACTTGTCTTGATGCTTGAGAATGGCTTTAGATTCTGTTTTCTCATTTTGTCATGGAATTGGTTGCAGGTGACTCTTTCTCTAAACGATCACTTCTGAATGTTTGGTGAGCTTGCAGCAGATCACTGGCTATGTCTGGTGACACAGCCATTCCTGTGGAAAGACTAATGATATCAGACTGATCTGGACCTAGAGGGTTTACCCAGCTTCTCTCCATAAGTTCTACAAAGGCATTTACATCTGCCATATCCTTTCTCTATCCTGGGCTTCTGTAAATCTTGATGACTGAAACACTCTGTATACTCATTCCCTGTCATGTTCCTGAGTTGCCTCAGATACTGACTTCTGTTTTCTGAAGTGAGATAGTATCTGGTGACTGCTCCAGTTTTTAGGCTGAAACCTGTTGGGGTTTTTTTTTTTTTTTTTTTTTTTGTTTTTTTTGTTTTGGGTTTTTTTTTTTTTTTTTTTTTGTTTTTTTTTTTTGGGTTTCACCGGCAGTCTGGGTGTCCCTTGTTACAGTCTCTCATTGTCGTGTCTACCGGAATCGTTCCAAGGGATTGTTCCTGCCCAGCTGGACAGAAAAACCACCCTCTATAAAGTGTGCATGAACACCAGGATGATCCACCTCCAGGCGAGACATTTGAACAGAGTAGTATGTCAGATATCTGGCATAGTTTAGCTTATCATAAGCAAAACACCATGGAATGGTTGCTCTAATTGCTGCAAGATGCATCATCCACTTTCCCTCTCTTGATGCTCGAATAAGACCAAGCAAAATCTCAACCATGTCCACATAAGTCATCCAGAAGGCAGACAGGGGACCATTGTTTTCTCTTAGGTAGTTGAGGAACCCCTGCGATTGAGCCATCAGCTATCACTCCTGCCTCTACACAAAGGTCTCTTAGACCAGCATCTGCAAACCGTTTTCCAATTGTTGCCATGAAAGTACAGCTGGTATGGAAGACCCCCATTCTAAGGATGATGTTCTTGAATAGCTCCTGGTGTTTCCAGGTAATTTCTGCAGCTTTGGCATATAATGCCTGGTCAAAAACAACAACAATGTTGTTGAGCTGCAAAGACTTCATGATGCTTATTGACTGGTGAAGTACCTCATGTACTGTTGATAACTGTGTAACAGGGGCATTGATTGTGGGCAAATAGCCTATACTATCTTCTTGTACACTTGTATCGTTGTGGGTGAGGATGTTGAACCCAGTCCAGCTGCAAACATCTTTGTTGGAAAGACGAGCCATTAGCCACATGTGGTTTATGTCTGCTGCATCCTGTAGAAAGGAGGCATGATCAGTGTCAACCGTCTGTATAACAGGAGGATTGGCACGCTCTCCTGCATTGTAAATGGGAAGTACCATCTCTACTGCTTCAATGCTTCTCTTCTTGGTTTTTGGGATGCAAGGCAAAGCTCTGGTCTCAGCAGCATGATCAGCAATAGGCTTTGTTTGCACAGCAATTCCATTTACTCTGTGATGTCCCTTCACCATTGATTGTCTCCTCTAGTCTGTCTATATTGTCCCACGCCAATGTTGTGAACAGACCAGGCTTGATGTCTTGTGGTAGTGGGATGGCATTTCCACTTGCTGCTTGCTTCTGAAGGCAAAGGGCTGTGTCAATTTCTTCTATCTGAGAATATGAAACACCATGGCCGAGTCTATTCAGTATCTTTATCAGTTCCACGTTTCCAGTGAGTGACTTGACAGCAAAGGGCAACACAATATGTTTTGTAGGCTTGACTTTGCCGCAAGTAACAGCATAAACTAGGTCTTGGCTGAATGAAGCTGTGAGCCTTTGCACCCTCTGTAATGGGTTATTACCTACTTTGGATGAACCTGTTAGGAGTGTCTGAAGAAACTCCTCTAGAGATGTAGGAGTGCTGTTCATCATCTCAAGATCTGACGCATGTGGTGGCCATACTTGAGTAATATCTTGGTTCCGAATATCCCCTCTGATCTTCAGTGCCACTTGCAATATGATGTCTTCGCTAATGCTTGATTTGTGCTCCTTTAGTTCATCTTTAGTTTTGGCAAACTTTACAATTTCATCCATTGTCAAATTGTCAGGGTATACCAACCGCTTTCCTTTGTCATTTGGTATGATGTGTAAATGTAGCGAATCAGCTCATGGGGAAATATGAATAATTAACCATAACTAGTTATAATTAACTATTCATATTTTAGATCCGCTGTAGATATTTAGCTGACCTCTCAGGGTCAACTGTCTTGTCAATTCCAAGAACGTTAATTTCCTGGGTAAGGGAAATAACTTTCTTACTGTACAATTCTACAAGCTTGTAACGTAAATCTGCATGATTAGTGACTCCGGTTATGAGCAAACAATGAACACGTCAAGTGTGATACAAGTAAGGTTTTATTAACTACATAAACACTTAAACTAGTCTAACATACTACATAAACACATTAAGCTGGTCTAACATACACATACACACACATACAGTTGGTATAGGAAAGGGTTAAAGTTTAACTCAGCATAGAAAGAGGCATAAAGAATGAATTTTATGGAACACTTTGCATGTATATTCAGCAGATCTACACTTGAGGGAAACATCAGATTCTTAGTTCAACACACCTTTGTAAAAAGGTGTAACTGCTACTTAATGTATCAATTAATAAGACTGAGTTTGATACTTAGCGAGTCTCTGCGGACTGAAAGAGATTCCTGATGCAAATCTCAAAGCTTCCCGTAGATCTTTGCTGAAATCGGGTCGATGAGAAGAACCAGTTTGAATCAGTGTCACTTGATGAATGGAAAGGACAAGGCCGAAGAAAGGCCTGGCACAAATGCTTTGATATCCTGAAGCGTTTTCTCCCATCTTCATCTGCATCTGACCGAACCACCGACTGGGGGGGTCCCTGGAGCAGGGCCTTTATGGTCGGAGAAGATCTCCGCCTTTCAATATGGGCTTGTCCAATGAGCAAAATGGCATTTCCGAGCGGGAGGTGGCAATTGCAGGAGGGCTTTATGACCCTTTGTCTCTAACCATGGTAATTTGCAAATGGACTTAAATCGAAATTACTAAAAGTTCTCAGGACCCTAATATATATTGCTTATATACCACCATATAATATACATGCTTGTTTCGATCATAAGAAGGCAAATTCATAGATACTAAACAAGGTAAGATTACATATAGTGAAAAGGGGTGATCAGGAATGGGTTCCCTCACAAGCATACTAAAATAGTCTAAGTATATCAAAGACAAAATACACAATGACAATAATATACCCAATGGCCTGAAGAATATGTGTGTTCATTCAAATAACGGTTTTCCTATGAATTAACTAGAACACAGTCCATTTCTACTCTGCTTTTCCTTGGGACATGCAGGGATTTTCCCTGCTTTACATACTTTTGGCCAATAAACCCAGTGATATCAGCGTTGGTTGCCATGCAACAAGGGGCCTGTTCGGCTTCCTGGGGTGTTACTCATTTCGGGGGGAAGGGTTCATGGGTCTTCATATGGCTTGTTAACTGAGGTTACAGTGTATTTGTCATATAAAAAGAGAATATATATTATGTTGGATTGGTCCAGACGCTACATAAAGATTCACCAAATTCAGCTTCAACCTTGCGACGTAGGTGTTTCTTTGTAGAAGGTGCCACTTGTGTTACACCACATTCAGCCATTTCTGTCACCAATTTAGAGGTCAGGTCTGTGAATGGTACCACTGTAGGATGTACAATCAGTCCTTCCCTAATGTATGCAAAAACTTTATAGAGTGCCATTCTTTATGCTGCTTCATAATGACATTCTGCTTGGTCCAAGTTAATTTCACCTTTGTCTATGTCTGTATTTGGATCCTTTGTGTACACCCTGTAACAGGATCTGTGATAATGACCTTCAGCTGCTACTAGTTCACAGCTGACTATGGCTAGCATTCTGTTGTCACCTTTCCTGACAGCTGCTCTCCTGATTGTATCATCAGCTCTCAACTCTCTGCATTTTGTAAGGCTCTCTTTTGTCCTTTGACCTTTCAAATACTTGCTACATTTGTCACAAAATATACATTTGGCTTCATACACCCTTGATGCCGGTGGACCTTGTCTAGTGGATGTTCTTAAGTCTTCTGTGAGAGATCTTTCTGCAGAACTTTCTTTTGCAAGGATGCCGTCAAGCAGTTTCTTCGTAGTGAAGATGCTACAACATTTCCTGTGATACAATACTGATGGTATGCTACCTTCAGGTAGGTCTTTAGCAAGATCAAGGATGGGGCTGTAGCCTCTTATTTTAGCTGCTCTGAGTAGTGTGTTCCATGAATCTATTTTCGTAGGTGCCACAAGATTAGAGTCATCATTCGAACAGTGTATTAAACACTCTGAATGTGTACCACTTGCACTTTGTTCTGTAATACTTCTCTATTCTGTGATGTACATTGCTCTGAAAATAACAGAAATAACAGTATATCAAGAACAAGGAACATTTAAATATGTGGTGCTAAAAATAGCATCAGGACTAGCCATTTCCAATGATGCTATGTGCTAGTCTGTGCAACAAAGTATTGTGAAGTAATCTGGTTTTGAAATCACTTGAAATTTCAGCCGTCTTAAACTACTTCCATCTCTGCATCTCCACACACTCATCAGTCTTTTTTTAATTACTCACGAAGTTGTTATTGTATAAAACAGGTATCAAATGAAAGAGTGGATCTTCTGCTTCACAGTGACGCTACCTTGCTTGTAGAAAAAAGATGGTCGGAGTAATCTTGATTTGAAAATGCATCAAATTAAACAAAGTTGCAATCATCGGTCATTTCTTCACTCATTTTCACACAGCTGAGTCATAGCTGAATAAGTCACGAAATGCTTGTAGACTCCAAGGGTAACACATATCAAAATAAACAACAGGACTCTCCTTTTCAGATGACGCTAGTGGCTGATCTGTACAATGATGTATGGTGGAGTAATCTGGTTTTGAAACTAGCACCAGTCGTTAATGTTGCATAATATACTATTTCATATACAGTACATACATATTTTTTCAAATTGCTAGGTCATGGATTGTCCCACCATCATGGTTCTGATATCACCAGATTACAGACAGTCTTGTCTATCCATATCTGAAAAGATATCCCCCCTATTATCAATATATTTTGAGATAGATATACAAATATAACAATTTATTAGATGCAACAAATAGTTTTCTTTAATATGAAGGCTAATATAAAACGTATACAACAAACATCATGTAAAATTATGGCAGATCTGGATAGCCCTGACTGTCCGGAAAAAAAGACTCCCCAAAAAAATAGGCGGGAATGTGGGGTGTTTGTGCTAAACCTCTTACAATATACTTCATACAAACCTGCTGTGCAGATACTGTAGGACGATAATGGCAAAAATAATGATTGTCCCAAAAGATTAGTAAAGCTACTCATTTGAAATGGTTACCATGTTTCAAAGTACTTATATGGACTCTACAAACAAACTGGTACCAAAGAGATTTTGCCACCTTAGGTGGTACCAAATTCTGGCTTGGCCCATGGACTATAATGCTAGAATGCTAGGATGGACAACATTTTGAATTTGCTAAGTTAGTAAGTCATTACTCTAGGGGTTATCTAGTTAACAACGGTTTTATTGTACCTCTTATGGATTTTTGATGTGTGCGCTTATAAAAAGCCATTGAATCCAAGGGCAGGGTGAAGGGAGAGAAAAGCGGTGGAGAGAATGAGTGCAGGAGAAGTGAAATTATGAAATAATGTGCCAGTACATCTGTAAATAGACAAAGGTGTCTAATAACTACTTGAAGAGGTGTTTTCTAGATCTTTGCACTCTTTGGAAATTTCCAGTGGTGGAAAGAGTACTGAAAAAATATGCTAAATTAAAAGTACCATTACCTTCCAAAAAACGTAGTGTGAGTAGAGTAAAAGATTGTCCTTTTTTCCTTATTGAGTAGAGTAAAAAAGTAGGCCTATTTAAAATAATCATGAGTATTGAGTACGAGCTGTGCGATTCTACCCATTATATATAAAACGGGACAACGCAATTTATACAGTTAAAAACGTTGTAACATTTCTGTAATTCACATTATCTTGTTTGTCATAAAGCATGAATAATATCTGTCATCCAGCAGTTTTAATTTGGGCTGCCAACTCTTTAAAATACATCAAAACAGCACGGAAAACAGTATTCAGTTGAAGAAAGATTAAAGTATTCTCAGTACATCAGCCCCATTGTAAACATAAAGTTGGAAACAAAAATAGATTAAAATCATGTGTAAGGCACACGGAAACAGCATAGCTGTTGTTGCAACATAAAATATTAAGGTTTAGAACAGGCAAATTACAACACCTTAGAAACTCATAGCTCAGCATCACCACCATGATATGGGTGAAAAAGAGAGACCATTTCTCTCCAAAAAACGGTGCCGTTGCGTTTTGCACATAAAGAAATAAGAATAACTTATAAATTGATAATTTATTTCACAATTTTACACAACGGACATGTCTAGAAGGATGGCATATGCATACCTTTACACATTTACTCGAACTTATGCTATAAACAATTTGTAATGGGAAAATGCAATTAAATAGCCAAGTATTTTCTGGGGAAAATTTTTCCAAGGAAAACAACACAAGATGTCTTGGTTCGGTGAATTAGCAGCATCCACAAGAAGGGGAACAAAAAGTGTGAACTTGAAAATGTTTATGACGCGGTGTTTAAATAGAGAATTAATTAACGGCACATTATTACATCAAGCGCGGGCACAGATGCAATATTTAACGACAGGGTCATCAATAATGTCACGATCGGTCTATTAGTATTACCCCATGTCTATATTTCATGACTCTTTCCCTGCACCACTTTCCTCTCACCCATTCTCCATTCACAATCTTGCGCACATAGCCACATTTGCTCCCGTTGTCGAAATATCAGTTTTCTCCTTATTGTCATGTTTATGGTCACTCGCCATTGTTTTGTCATTTGCCACCAGCCTACCCCGCTTTTTTTAGTGTCATTCGATTTTCATTCCTCTGTTCTGTATTACATTTGTTACCCTTGGCGTTATAATTTCTTTTAGCCGGTTTTTTTTCATTTCTAATTTTATCTCCCCCTTTTCCCCCCTCACCGATTTATTTCACATTTTAGATTACTCGCTTTATACCTTCCGCACTGACCAAGACAATATACCGTTGAGTTGTCCTACAGCATGTTATGCACTGCTAGACGTGCATCATGACTCTGATAGGACTTATCACTTGCACCTGCTGCATGCCGTTGATGCATTGATGACTTAATGAGACCTTAGCCTTAGCATTAGACTGCCTATGCACGGCTAGCTCTAGTGCGAGACGCGAGCCTTGAGCCGTTACTGGCCTTAGCATAATTGAGGCCTGTAGCCATTTAGCGCTTAGCCGTTAGCCGTGTCCTACGAGCCTGAGTCATTATGCCTCTGACCTTTCCGGTTTCTGATATCGCTGGTTCAGGATCACCCCTGGGGTACCCTCGCCCCGCTTTGTGATCTCTGTGTCGTGCCCGGCACTGCCATTCGGCCGCCCGCTTCGCCTTGACTGAGACCTGTGCATAGCGGCCTTCACTGGCTGACTTGTAGTCTTGTGCTTGTGCCTCGATAGTCCAATACACATCACTGTGAAGTGTTCGTGTACTACGTTGATCCAGCATGCACTGACTGTGATAGAGACTATGATGACCATCAGATCTATCAGCTGTGAACCTTGACTATGATATCATAAAGCATCTAAGCGAACGGTGACTGTTGATGTGGCCCCATGCCGATTCAACTGTGATTGAACTAGACTCATAACTCTCAGCTGATCGCACTGTGATACTAGACAGTCATATCTATCAGCACTCGTGGACATGGACTAGAATCATAACTATCTATGCTAGTGGACTTGACTAGGACCCAGATACCGAGAGACTGTACGAGCTGGATGTGCCCTGATTGCGCAGTGGAGCCTCGCAGAACTGTGAGCTGATAGGATCTCAGTAACAGCAGCTGATGACTATGCAGCATTAGACTTCGCTGCTAGAAGAGAGGGGTGAGATGGTCTACTCTGCTATTGAAGCGAGCCTTGTTCACTCTTGTGAGAGGTTTCTAGTGATGTGACTTCGCTGTTATCAGCGCTCTGATCGACACTTGTAGGAGGACGTGACTTGACCTGTATACTTGGATGAGAGGCTGCTTAGGGGGCTGGCTATACGAGACCTCACGCGTAGAAGTATCATGCGTGTGACTGTACAAGGACTCGCTGGAATGCAGCACTGCTGTGACGCGTAACTACCGGACTTATGAGCTATGCACTTGCTGATACTGATTTCGAGCTCATGTTCACGGTGGAGATCAGCTGTGACTGCTGCCTGATAGGATGCAGCTGGACGAGGAACTGCTGAAGAGTCAGCTGATGCCCTCACGTGGTCTGTCCGACGATAGATCGGGTGTGGATGGCCCTCGCCTCCTGATGAATGCAAGCCTTGAGCTCGGACTCGACAATTAGGATCATTCGTGGCTTCGTGCAGTCGTCGGACTGCCTCGACGATCGGTGTGCCTTGACTCGACTCCTGATGGCCATCAAGACTATGGCGGCATCGCATGACCTCGCCAATCTAGTCTCAGCTGTCAGGTGTATCTTCCTGAGGTCCTGACTGCTCGCACCGCGAGCTTGTGCTCCCATGTGAATTATCAGTTGCCTGGATCTAGTGTAGAAAGCTACAGCAGGGTTCTTCCGTGACGTGTATGCGCAAGACTGTGACATGATGACTAGCTATCTTCCTGAGGTTAGTCAGAGACAACTGTGAGCCTTGGAATAGACTAGCGCACGATCACGGATGACAACTGTAACGGTAGTTGTTCTTCCTGGGCTTTGACTAAGACTTAGAAACTAGACACGCCACAGATAGTTGTTCGTATCATTCTAGAGTTGTTAAGAAATCAAGTGTGTGTCACTTGATAGATAAGCCACAGTTGTTCTTACTCTCAGGAGTAAGTCTAGAACAAAATAGTCAAAAAGAGACACACGAGGTGTTCTTCCTGAAAGTGAAGTTAAGATGAACACCTGTTAGCGCCGTGTTCTTCCTGGTATAGTCAAGCACGCAGTTGTTGCTTCTCCTTTTGATTAGTCTTGTTTCTTATTAGTTCACGTCGATTGATTTCCCTTTGTTCCTGTACTGTCCCACCCCCCAGCTCTTCCCCCACCTACCTGTCACACAACCTTTTTGCTTCTATCTCTTTTTTCATGGGCCCGCTTTATTGTCTACCAGCATTTCCAACCTTCCTGATTTTTAATTTTTGAGGCCAGGCTCCAGTCCAACGATGATCTAAGCCCGCATAGTCGAGTCAAGTCACAGTGATCTTCAGGAAGTAGAGTCAAAGTGTCACTGCTGATCTTCATGAGTCAGGTCAGGTCACAGCTGATCTTCAGGAGTCGAGTCACAGCTGATCTTCACGAGGCGGAGTCACAGCTGACTTCAGGGATGCGTCACAGCGATCTTCAGGAGTCGATCACAGTGATCGCAGGAGTCGAGGTCACAGCTGATTTCAGGAGTCGAGCACAGCTGATCTTCAGGAGTCGAGGTCACAGCTGATCTCAGGAGGTCGAGTCACCGCTACGATCTCACGTCAGGTCAGCACAAGATGATCTTCCGACTTCAGGTCAAGTCACAGCTGATCTTCACGAGACAGGTCAAGTCACAGTTCTTTTAAGAGTTAGTCAAGTCACAGGTCTGCTGGTTATGAGTTAGCAAGTAACAGTGGATCATCAGGGGGCAGATCACGTCAAGTTTTGATCATGAGTCTAGTCAAATCACAGCTGATAGTTATGATTCTAGTAAAGTCACAGCTGATAGTTATGATTCTAGTCAAGGCACAGCTGATAGTTAGGATTTCTAGTCAAGTCACAGTTGAGCGTCATGGGGCAAATCAAGTCACAGTTTATGATCATGATTCTAGTCAAGTCACAGCTGATATTGATTTAGTCTAATCACCAGTGAATCATCAGAGTCTCAACCCAATTCACAGTTATGTTCCGAGTATAGTCAAGGTCACCCGTTCCTGGCACGATCTAGGCAAGTCGCAGCTGATCTTCAGTGAGTCCAGTCACGTTCTCAGCTGTTCATACAGAGCTCGTCACGGCTAAGCTGTTCATCAGGAGCCTCGTAACGTCTCAGCTATTACCAGATTCAGTCGCATCACAGCGATCATCCAGAAGTTCAGTAAAGTCCGTCTGTTGCTCCAGATTGTCGGGGGTCGGTTTCCGCCGGTATCCCATATGGTGTCCAGTGTGAGGGAATGACCCGAGATGTTGCACGCGCAGTGGTATCCCCAGACCCACGCACTTTACATCTGTTCCTGAACTCATCCATGTCTGCAGCACTTCCCATATGGGGTGTTGCTTTATGGTGTGTCTGGGCCGCGTACTCCACTGGCGATTTGCTAGAGGCAGCGGCACCAGTTACAACATCTCCAGAGGTGGCGGCTTAAGCTGCATAACCTCCCGAGGTAGCGGTGTCAACTACCGTGCTCCCAGAGGCCACGGTGTCCACAGAAGTCTCTTCAGAGGTGGCGGCGCAAGCTGCAGAACCTCCCGAGATGGCGACACTTGCTTCAGTTCCTTGCGTGGTGGTGGCGCCAAGCAACGCACTTTCAGCCTGTCCTGTTCGGCCAAGGAGGGTCTATGAACTTCCTGCTGGTCCGTTCCGGCCAAGGAGTGGGGAGGCCGGCTATGAAACTCTCTGCATGTTCTGTTCTGGCCAAGGAGGTCGTCTATGAACTTCCTGCCTGTCCTGGTCCGGCCAAGGAGGCCGTCTATGAACTTCCTGCCTGTCCTGTTCCGCCCAAGGAGGCCGACCATGAACTCTCTGCCTGTCCTGTTCCGACCAAGCAGGCCGCCTATGAACTCTCTGCCTGTCCAGTTCCGGCCAAGGAGGCCGCCTATGAACTATCTGCCTGTTCTGTTCCGGCCAAGGAGGAGGACGTTTGCGAGCTCCGCGCTAGTCCTGAACAGCATAGAGGGCCGTTTTGCGAACCATTGCTAGGCCTGTCACAGATTAGAGGAAGTTTGCGACGGCTCCTGATCGTCCTTGTCACAGCTATAGAGGCCGTTTGCGAGTTCCCTGCTCGTCCTGCCACAGATTTTTTTTAGCTTATAGAGGCCGTTGCGACTCCCTGCTGTCCTGGCAAAGCTATAGAGGCCGTTTTTGCGAGCTCCTGCTCGTACTGTCACAGCTAGTAGAGGTCCGTTGCGAGCTCACTGCTCGTCCTGTACCGATATAGAGTTGTTTGCGAGCTCCATGCTGTTCTGGTCACAAGCTAAGAGGCCGTTTGGAGCCCCTGTCGTCCTGTCACAGCTTATAGAGGGTTTCGAGCTCCTGATCGTCGTGTTAAGCTTAGCGGCCGTTGCGAGCCTCCCTGCTCGGTCTTGTCACGCTATGGAGGCCGGAGGGGAATACCTCACTCCTCCTTCCTGGCTATGGAAGGCCGTTTGTGAATTCTTGTGTGCTTGTGCTGTCAGGGAGTTGCCCCCTGAATGGCTCAGTTCTTGTATATCAACCCATGTCTTGTCTGTGTTGTATGTCCTTGCTTTGTTGTTAACCAGTCTTAAGCCATGGTCTTGATCGGTTATCTTGTGGTTCACCAGGGGTTTTATGCTCCTCTGCTCCGAGTGGGGGCTACTGTCTGCTTTGGTGGTCCTTGCGCCGTCGTGGGTGTGGTATACTGTCTGGCGTTGGTGGCTCCTCTGCTCCGTAGTGGTGGTCTAATGTCGGCGATGGTGGTTCCTTGCTCCGGTCGTGGTGGTCTATTGTTTGGCTCTGGTGGTCCTCTGCTCCGCCGGGGTGGTCCTCTGCGGTACTAGTGTCCTCTGCTCCGCGGGTGGTCTACTGTCAGCATGGTGGTTTTGATCCACCGTGTGGTTACTGTCTGGTTATGGTGGTCCTAAGCTACGCCGACTCGGCCTCAGCCTGGGGCTTTCCTGTCTTCGAACCTGGACCTCCGTCCTCCCCTGTTCCACATCCACTCCAACGCCCTCGGAACTAAAAGGGTTTGAGCGGTCTGGGGAAAGCAGTCTCTTGGGGGGCGGGGGCCTCTGCCACGGAATCGTCCATGAACCTTTCCATTTCATTGACTCTGCACCACCACAAAATGTTGCATAGCACCACGCGACTACATTTCCCCTCATGCTTGCAATGTGGCACTAAGACGAATTGCCACACTGTTTACACTGATTGCAACCAGCTGGTTATATCCTCCCTCACCTATATAACACTCAGCTCTGATCCCTTCCTCTGCGAGTATTGTTCAGCATTTAAACTCCCTAGAGATATACCTTACGGAAGGCACCCTTGTAATTGCCCTTAGCCTGTCATTAGACTAGCCTTAGCCTTAGGGTTCCCAATTTGCCTTAGCCTTCCCGGTTTCTGATCTTCGCCTGGTTCCATGGATTCACCCCTTTTGTCTTGCCCCCTTTGATTCTGTCTGCCGATCGTCGACATACGCTACCCCTAGGACCATTCTTGTGTTTTGCCCACCATATACATGTTTGCCATCATCTGACCCCTGCCTACTGTATGACCACGTCTCTGTCTTCTCAAATAAAAAGCTCTGCGAATGGATCCGCAAGCCTCACGTCTCGTCAGCCCCGTAACAAATAAGGTGCAGATTGGTTCTCAATTTGTGTTTCCAACACACTTTTTCTTACCTTAACATATTAAGTTAGAGGAAGATGCCGAATGAATTGATGCTTGAAGAATGCAGTCCAGCAGCCATGATTATCACCAGTTGGCGGCAGGATCGCGGAAGAACAAAAGTTTTATTTAATTGTTATAAATGCGTCTATTTACTAAAGGGTCTAAATGTTAAATGAGTGTATTTAAAAAAGATTTTTTAATTTAAATGAATCATTATGTAGCTAAAAAAATCATTTTTTGAAAAAAAATTGAAGATTGTTTATCCAGAGTGTTGAACGAATATCTTTGAATGTTTCAGGCATCAATCTTACAGTCATGTTCGCACCTACGGCATAATGTAAAAATCAATCCATTCTTTGAACGTGGATCTTAGTTCCAAAGGTTAATTACTTTTTTGATAGATGGCTGCGCAAAAAATCAGGAGTATTCTATATCCGGATTAAAACTTTTCTCAAATACTTGCATTATATTTAATGTTTGCACCATAGAACGAACCAAAGGAAGGGGGGGGGGGGGGGATTGCCGGTGTGCTTGGGGTTGCAGAACTAATTACTTTAGAAACAGAAGTAACATTTAACTATATGTTATTAGTTAGTTGCCACATATATTAGCCTATGTATTTTTAAGCTATGATTCTCCCACGGTTCTGAAAACAAAACAGACAACCAAACTAAATATGTAATTTGAGTTTCTGACAAAATGTTTTATTAATGTTATAGTAAATTAGTCTATTTAAAAATATTTATTAATTTAAACAAATTAGTCTAATTATGTAAAAAAAATCATTTTAAATAAATGAAGATAAAGGAAGACTTGTTTCGTTTTGAATCTCTTGAATGAATGATTTAGACATCAGATACATTTAACAGTCACTGTTCGCCACCTACTGGAATAATCTAACATATACAATCATTATTTGCAGTGTATCGTTACTTTCAAAGACCCTTTATGATCGCTGCTCCCACAACATCAGAGTCTACATCCGGACTTTAAACTTGTATCAATAATTTCGTTATTATTTAATGTTTGCAACACAGAAATGTAGCCTACTGTGTAGACTGTTTCAAACATAAAGCTTACATGATGAGCGCTGCTCTCTCGGGATCAGCGGCTGCGCAAAAGCAGGTTTAAATATTCTGATGTGATTGGGATTTCAAAGGTTTAATAGACATAGCAGAATCACCGTCATTTAGGAATAAGATTGCGTGTGTTTGAATCAAGATCGCGGTCTTTTAATGATTCAACGTGCATACATAGGCTATATAAGACTCATATGTCTTTTTCTAGCCCATGCCATATTTGTACCAGACCTCAAAAGTAGAGGCTGCCCCCCCCCCCTCCAATCACTTTGATGGATAAAAATAAAATGAAAATAAGCATGTAACAACCACAAACAGAGGAAAATAGAGGAGTAAAAGTACCGATACATCGCTTAAAATGTACTCAAGTAAAAGTACACCATTTTTAAACTACTCAAAAAAGTAAAATTACTGTAAAAACGACTTAATTACTGTAACGTGAGTATTTGTAATTCGTTACTTCACACCTTCTGGAAATGTCATTGCACAGTTCTGGTGAAAATGTGTTTTTCTGAACCACTGTGGCATTAACCACCCATCGCAGTCCAATCAGTTTGTGCTTTCTGCAGATCATTTAAGCTTAAAGACATCGAAATGCCACACTGTTCTCCTCCAAACAATGCTGATCTCTGGCTGTCCAGTTCAGTTTCGCTTGGGCTATCTGAAAACATTATATCTGAAAAGTTTCCCACTGCACACCAAACTCAACCACTAGATTAACACACAATGCTGGAAATGATCGAGACTGAAAATCATGGCTTTTCAAACTTTCAAAAGTTGTTTCAGACAAATATGTATTGTGTAAGGCAATATACAAATGAATGTGAATAATTTATGTCAGAACACGCACAGCTACTGTAGGTATAAATTTGTATTGTTGTATTATTATTGATGTAATGCACAACACTAAAAGCTGCTCCTTGCAGCTGCTTGTTGTGTGTCGTCATGATAATTAATTTCCATAAACTCTACAGTATATCTGATCTCACAGACAGAGGTGTAAAATACTGATGATTTTGATGAATATGATTTTAAGTATTTTTGTTCTTCACTCTGGATACTTGCAGTTATTTAATTGCTCCATACAGTGCTTGTTTGAGAAAACACATGCAACTCATTCACTTTGCATTGAGAAAATGATTCACGATGATTAAACAACAATCTCCTTTCTCTTGTTTTTATTTTTGCGAGGTTACTTCTACTTTTAATGCATATCATTTAAAGCTGTAGTTTTGTACTTCCACTGAATTATGTTTTTGGTTATGTACTTGGGCTTTTAATTAAGTAAAGGTTTCACTCATGTAGTTTTTCGAATACTTCTACACCGCTGCTCATAGTGCAGGTCAGCTTAGAGAAACATCTAGAGGTTTCTGTGGTACAGGACTATTGGAAATATCACCGCACTGGGAAAATCAATGCTTATGGTCAATTCTAATTACGCTTGTAGTTTTACATTAAGAAAGAGATCTTGAATGTGCAGTGCTAACCTTTAAATAACTGGACCTCAGTTCTGCACCAAATAAATGAAGGCACTTGGGAAATAAGGGAATTTGATTTGTCTTTATTGCATTTTGCCTGGGTGTGGATGGATCAAACACAGGCTCAGTGTTTTGTGAGTGTAGAGGAGATAACCTTCACTGTACGATTGCGAATGGGCCATGCTGTCAGAAACATCAGGCAGATCTGCATATCGCACATTAGGGATCACTCCTGATGAATCCTCCACTGAAATAAACAAGCTCATCCAATCTATATTCATATTCACTGTCTAACCATCAGACGAGCCACAGAGAAAGAACAAAGAAAAACAGGCTTGACATGCAAGATCAAAAGTTTGTTTTTGCTCTCTCAGCAGACTGAGTCTCTATTCAGTTCTACAGCATTCACTCAATCCCACCTGTCACGACAGTGACCGTAAAGAAGGGTTTCATTTATAAAGCTCTAAAAATCTTTCTGACTGGTGTTTTAATGCACTTGCTGCAAATATGGAAAAAATAAAGGGTCTCAATTAAATATGTGCAGTGTTACGTGATTCACTGATTCTTGGTACATGATATCACTTAAGGTGTCTAGTATTGATACATGAATTTACAATTATTCTGTTTTGTTGAGTGTGGTCACAGAATGATTAAACATGTTGATGGTCACAATAGTGACCGAACAAGTGTTTGTTCACCGGAGTATATTTTGGTCATCCCATTGAAAATAGCATTCCAATTGGATCATTTAGGAGCTTTAAAGTGCTGGAAACAGTTGTGTGAAATGCTTGTAAGTCATTGAAAATTGCTTGAATATCTCTCTCAAAAGGTTGTACAAACCCTGAAATGAATAAAGTAATAACATTCGAGATTAAATTTGATTTAAAAACGGCTACTGATATGATTTGGATATTTTCATGTCTGGGAAAAATTTGGGATTAAATTAATACTAATTACCATTAGGATTGACACAACATCTACTTTTTTCAGGATATTTTATCAGGGTTCAAATCCAGTCTAAAGGAGCCACTGTGTGAAAGCCAAAAAAAATTTTTTTTAAATAATATTTATTATGTGTTAGTTTTTTTTTGATATATTTTGCATATTGGGATTTATTTAAGGTTGCACGAAAACAAAAAGTGACATAAAAAGTGCCAGCATCCTCAAAATTGTTAAAATATTTAGTTCATGAGAAAAAATCAAGGGCCAAAGTGTTATTTCTGGCAGAGCGTCATTTGAGGTCAAGCTTGATCGGCCTGACTCTCAGCTGATCAAATCATCTGGCCTACAGTTTACAAAGAATATGAAGTGCAAAGAACTCAGGGAAAATTGTTCAGGGAAAAGAAACATTAATGTTAAAACGGTAATGGAACAGTAACCGGGGCAGTGTGTTTTGGGATGCTTTTCAAACCAAATGAAAAAGGCCTTGGGTCGCACATCTGTACTTTTCTCATATTTGCAGCCTGATTTGAAACAACAAAGGACGTCATCTGAAATTATCAGAAGAGAAAATTAAAGCGTGTGATGCCTCATGGGAAATATGAGAAATAACTCTCTCATAATGAAGGCAAACATTTGGGAATGCCTGAGCAATCACCACTGTTGTGCATCACAGAGCTGTTGAGTTCAGACAGACATCATCATCATCATCATCATCAGTCAACATGGCTTGACTCTGTGTGCAGAGATCAGGATGAAATGATCAGATCTGTGTCATCTGTATTATATGTTGACCTTTGCTTTGTTTAACATAATGCTGAAGATGGCATAAAGAGCTTAAGTGAGGACACAACTGTATTTGACCACACACACTTAAAAATAAAGGTTTTTTATTGGCATCAATGGTTCCACAAAAGGTACTTTTAACATCACGGAATCTTTCATTCCACAAAAGGTCTTGTATGTGAAAAAAAAAGGTTCTTCACACTAAGGAAAAAATGGTTCTTTTAAGAACTGTTTACTGGAAGGTTCTTTGGGGAACCAAAATTGGTTATTCTATGGCATTGCTGTGAAAACCCCTTTTTGAATCTTTATTTTTAAGAGTGCAGTGTGAATGTGAAAGGCATCTGGAAGTCTTTCTTTGAGTTTTCTCTGCCTGTCTGACCCGATTGGATCTGCCTCTCACCCTCGCAGTGACTGTGTGAAAAGCCTCAGTGAGACGCGTGAAGGCAGATCTCAAGCCCGTGTTCTGCTCCTGACACCTTTCTCTCAGGTGTCGGGACAAAGATCTGGTCAGGCATGACCTCAATCCTCACTGCTGTCTGCGAGGACGTCTGCCAGAGTCTCCACACTGATCACAGCGGTCTGCCGTTCTGTGCTGTCACACCTCTGGATCACCTGCTGGAAAGAAGTACACTTTAGAATAGTTTAAAAACAGTACTAGTACAGAACTAATATAATTTAAAAGAATATACGTAGGTGAGCACTAAAGGTTATGTTTTCAGACACTTGATTGCATGTTAATAGCAATTAAAGAAAAATGTATTATAGTTTAAGTTTACATTAAATGCAATTAGTTGAACTTTAAAGTGAACTTTTGACCCACTTAAGTACATCCTAATGTGTAATTTCATAATTACTTCTATTGTTCCTTTTTTTAAATGTGGTATTTCTGAATGTCCTGACGGTCATTTATAATTAAATATATTTGTAATATTTAAAGATATTTGTAATGATGACATTGCAATGAAAATATTTGAACTTTCAATGTAATATCAAATAGCATACAACAGTTAAACATGTAATCAAGTTAAAAATGTATGTTAGTCAGTACATCAAAATAAGACTTTTTTAAGCACAGCAGAAGATTATTCAAATGTGATTACTTAAAATGTATTTTAAAGTATTTTTTTTATTTAAAGGGGTCATATGACATTGCTAAAAAAAAAAAAACATTTTGTGTATTTGGTGTAATGAAATCTGTTTATGCTGTTTAAGGTTAAAAAAACCCATTATTTTCCACAAACTGTACATTAATGTTTCTCCTCTATGCCCCGCCTTTCAGAAACACGTCGATTTTTACAAAGCTCATCGGTCTGAAAAGCGAGGTGTGCTCTGATTGGCCAGCTATCCAGTGCGTTGTGATTGGCCGAATTCCTCAAGCGTGAAATGTTACGCCCCTCACCATACTGTGATGCCCTGTCCGGCCGGGGCAATGATTCAAAAACATGAAAACCCATAAACGAGGCATTCGTTGCATCCAGGGGGACATAATTATGGATTATAATGAATTATACTGTCTTTTGTCATTGCATCGCACCGCAATAATAAACATAAACCATGTTGCATTTGTGATCGGAGAAATGACAACAAAAAGCACTACTCTACACTGCTCAAAACACGCATTTGAATCATCAGTGGCAAATCCTTTAAATATAAAAGTGTACTTACAGGCTGTGAGTCAGCATTGTTTGTCAGCATCATAGACTGTATAGGTTCAGCATGCGCGCCGAAGGGGAAACAGGGGAACAGAATTCACCGGAAGACCGGCATTGTAGTCTACTCTCCCAGAAAACAGTCCTCATCCTCCGTAAAATGAGCTGTACACATCTGAATATTTGGTTTTGAACTGTTCTGGAACAGTGTTGTAAAAAAAACTTAACCACTGATTTCTAGTCGTGTCCATTTTTGGAAGCCCAAACAAAGTAGTTTCACTTTCAAAAAGAAACACAGCGTCTTCAAGACATGACGGCGGCGGCCACAATACTACAGCGAGAATAAAAGTTAAGCCTTCTTTCTTTGCGTGAACATTTGGGCGGCGTTATGCAAATCTTCCCACATCGTGATGTAGACATGTGGGGGCGTGTTAGAACGAGCAGTTTTAGGGGGGAAGAGTCTTAGCTTTTATAAAGAACATCTCTTTGGATTTGAGACTTTAGTTTTTGCAACTTTAGGGATCTTATCTATTGACGAACAGCTTGTAACACTCCAAAGAGAAATGAAAACTTGAAATCGCATCATATGACCCCTTTAAGTCATTGCACAAATGCAGAACTTTCCAGTTTTAGTTCTCAATCTGATCAAGTGTTTGCATATCCGATTGAACAGATTAGAAAAAGATCTGAAACCAGCCCTTACAATTTCAATGGACTTGCCAATTCATTCCGACACTGGGGTGCTTACTGTTATGTTTTATTTTACATTCGGACTGGTTCTACTAGTCCAATTAAACGTAGCTACCATTTGAAGTCCACTCCAGTTTTAAACAAATTATACTTAATCTGTTATACTTAATCTTTCTGGTTTAGATTAAATCTCATTTAACAATACAATCCATTGCATGAAGTTAGAAATAAGGTTAGAGTAAGGGGATAGAAAATACAGCTTGTACAGTAGAAAAATCATTACGCCTATGGAATGAACCCATAATGATACGAATACCAGTGTGTGTGTGTGTGTGTGTGTGTGTTTCTGAATATGTGCTGGTGTTTTATTGTGTGACTGTGATCAGTCAGTGGTAATAAAGCCTTATCCCTGCTGCCCAGTAATATCTTTAATGGGGCTATAAAGAGACGTTATGTCAGCATCATAAGACTGGAACAAATAGAACACAGAGCAAAACAACACAAAACATTCTTCATCAATATTCCCTCTCTGCTCCTGCTGTAAGTCACACAGAGTCATCCAGCAAACATTTCTCCTCCAGCGCTATCATACACACAGCTGTGAGGGGTGATGCTGTAGCAGTCAACCAATATATTGACAAGGCCGATATATCGGCTGATTTTTGTTCCAGTAAGTAATATCTCTGTCTTCTCTATCTTATTCAAATTTAATATGAGAAAATGATTGGTCGTCCAATCTTTTACAACTTTAACACAGATGAAGTTTCATCTGGTCTTGTTGAAATGTATTAGTTGAGTATCATCATCAGCATAACAATGTTAACTAATCCTGTGTTTCCTAATAATATCACCAAGGGGCAACATGTCTATTGAAAATAGCCAAGGGCCTTAGACAGATCCTTGTGGCACTCCATACTTTACGCACAATCTCACACACACACACACACACTGCATCCCATCAGGTCACTGCAGTGTCTCAGGTTCCGATCTCTCAGGACAGCTGTTAAAGTCTGACTCTTTGTTTTAATGGTTTGTGGCTCCGCTGCTTCACTGTGATATTGTTTCAGAGTTACTGGACTGTTGGCTGATGTCTGGCTGTGGCCTCAGCAGGTTTAGTGGATAATATTGGCAGAATGCCGGACCTCTGCTGTGTGTCTGCTAATACTGTGTGTCCCAATACTGTGGGAGTGAAGCGAAGCAGGCCACTGTCCTGCAAAGTTTAGCTCCAACCCTAAATAAACACACCTGAAGCAGCTAATCAAGCTCTTACTAGACACAGTAGAAACTTTCAAGCACCGGCCCTCCAGGACCCAGTTTGGACACTCCTGATGTATATAAGGGACTCTTGTGTTGTGCGTGTATTTGGGCATTATGATTTCAGTGATGCAGGAAATGTAGAATCCAGTCATGAAAATGGAATTCACTGTATAATGCGGAATATCACAGAATTTGACAAAATTTGTATGAATAAATCAAAAGAAGAACTGTAATGTAATGATGTAACGATATGAAGATTTCTTATCACGATAAAGATAACAAATAAAATGACTTTTTGTTTGCATAAACACTAAAACAATAACATTACCAATGATGAAAAAGGGTTGTCAAAAGTCAAAATGATAAATTAATAATAAATAATTATAAGTATTTTATCTGCTCTAGTTATCTGATTATCTATTATCTGAATTGTTTAAATGTGTAGAATCTAAGCTTGTTTTTCATCAGCTGGTCAAAATTTACAGCAAGGCAAATCCAGTTCGTTTTTTTGTCCAGACAGAAGCTGCACACAGACTGAATGTGAATGTGAGTCTCTGTAAATCCACTCTCTGACAGCAGGTGGTGCTTATTGAACAGCAGAATTACAGCTCTGTACCTACTGTGTTACTGTTTTCACAGAAAACAAAACTACTCTGCATGCTGTGCTGTTACTTAAATCTCTGCTTTATGCTGGATAGTATTTATTAATCATGAGTTGTTTAAATTGCTGCAATCGAATACGGTTTTAATGATAATTAAAATATGAAATTGTAATACTAACCGTGGGGAATTTTATCATGATTTATCATCAAACCAGCAATCGTTACATCCCTACTGTAATGTATAAGTCCTATAGGAAAATGACAGATGTGAAAATGCCACAGATATGTTTATGAATCGTATCAAGGTGAAGGCTTGGCTAATGAATATCAATCATTAGCAGTGTTGGTGAATATTCATTAGCTCAGTCTTTGCTGTACAGTGATGTCACTCCAAATCTGTTCTGATCAGAGGCCGAACAATCAGAAGAGCAGATCGTTAATGTTGGCTGGTTAGGGATGATTGAGCATCTGTCGTCATGTGTTGACTGATGTTTGTTCAGTGCTGCTCTTGGCTGTTGTTAACAGCGTTTATTAAATGAGTTAAGCCAGCTGCTGGTGTTTATGTGCTGAGCCCTTCACAAACCTGACGTTAATCTGTTTCCATTCTGTTATTCTCTTAAGTACTGTGTAGGAAAACAAGATTTCTTCAAATTCTACATCACTGAGATGTTAAACATGATTTTACCTGTACAGTATGTTGCTCAATTAAACAGTTCAACATGAACACTATACAGACTACAACAGTTAACACAACATGTCTTCATGTTTCAGTGAGAGATGGAGACTGACTCATGACTCTGTTTGTCACTAATATACAAGAGAAGAAATTAATTGCTCAAGTGACGGTGTGTACACAGGGTTATATTAGATAGGGCTGTCAAGCAATTACATTTTAAATCTAATTAATTACATGATATGTAGATTTATGAATATAATTAATCACAAATTAATCACATATTTGAATGGGCTGAGAAAAGATCATTAGAACTCTTTTTTTCTGTTAAATGAGAAAATCCTTAAATAGACATTACAAAAAGAAGCTTTAGAAATTAATATTTTGCTTCAACATAGTATTTAATACACATAACATTTTAAGGCTTAAATGTGGCAATAATAATGATTGATGAATATTGAAATATGAAATGTTTTTTTTTTTAATGAAATATTGTACCACTCTCAATATGAAACTAAAAGCTCCAGTAGGTGGCAGTAAGTCACTGTCTTAATGAGTGAATCATTTAGTCATTCATTCAACTGATTTGTTCAAACAGCTAATTCATTCAGAAACGAAGCAAGTGACTGTCTTTATGAATGAGTCAGTGAATCATTGACTAACTTGATTCGTTCAAAACCATGTATTCATTCAGTAACGAATCACCGCTGTGTGTTGATCAGAGATGCTCAGCAGTTCTGTTGAGGTTTTGATTGGAATTATTTTCATTTGTGTAACTGAACTAAAACAGACAAAATTGTGTCTAAAAAACAAAATATTAACGTATTGTTTAATGAACTGTCAAAAAAAAAAATTTATGTCACATTTGCAGTGGTGTAGATATTGGGGGAACACCACTCTTGCTGGTGTGATATTACTAAACTAGATCATATGATATAAATATAAGAGGGTGATGTTTTGCCCTCATATGTTGAATATTAGGCTCATATAACTGCATTCTAATAGCTAGGCTTCATCATGCAGTCAGTCGTCCTGCATTATGATCATCTGACACTGCATCAGTGTAAGATGACGGACAGAGCGCTGCATTAAACACATTAATCATTTCAATGCATTATTTTTTTTCATGATTTGTATTGCATTTGTATTTTCTTCAGAACATCAACACTGAATGGAAATCAGAAGGCAAAATCTAGTTTGTACTGCTGTTGTTCTTCATCTCTGACCCTCCTATCTCTCTCTCTTTTTCTCTGTATGTGTAGCTGGCTAGTGTCCAGTTTAATACCGTACAGCCAGAGGATCTCTCACACACACACACACACACGCACGCACGCATAGGCACACACACACACAAAAACCACACGACACACACACACACACCACACACAACACACACACACACACACCCCCACACACCTGTTTTCATCTCTCCCTCACTCACCTTCAGAGTCTGTTCTGCTTTAGAAAGGGTCACCATCACACCTACAGTGAGCTCTACTCACACACAAACACACACAACACACACACACACATAAAGTTCATGTAGTTTCCTCTAATCAATGCAGTCTGCTTGGATTTGCAAAACCCAAAATGAATATAGATTTGCTGTTCACTTGCACACTAAATTATGCAAAGCATAGTGTTTTATTTCCTGGTTCTTTGGTTGTTTGTGTGAGCGAGGAACACTGCGGCTCTGGTCTGACCGTACGTCTGTAAACACACAGGCTCATTATCACACTCTTCACACTCAGTGTGACATCTGAATCTTACCCTGATCCAAACCTGCAATCCACCCCGTTCTCTGAAATGTAATGCAACTCTATTAATACACACACGCACATACACACACAGATGTGAAGCTTTCGACACAACACAGTCAACACAGTTGATTTGAGTTCTACATTAGCATAATGCTACATTCATACTCATACAAACTGCACAAATGGATGGCAAAATAACAGGTGACTTCACATGTTATTTTTGATTAAGCAGGAAGGCAAAATGGTTGGTTTGATAATATTGGGCCTTTTTCAAATTTATTAATATTATTATTATTATATTTTTTAATCCTGCTTAAAGGACCTTTTTTTAAGGAGAATTAAAACAATTATTTTGTAAATTCTTAAAAGAGAATTTAAAGGTGTTTTGGCTTTCATAATTAAACTTTATTATTTGGCTGTATTTATTTGATCAAAAATATAGTAAAACATTAATATTTTGAAATATTATTACAGTTTAAAATAGTTGTTTTCTCTGTGAATCTCGTTAAAGTGTAAAGTATTTCTGTGATGTGCAGCTGTATTTTCGGCATCATTACTCCAGCCTTCAGTGTCAAATGATCCTTCATAAATAATTCTAATATGCTGATTTGATGACCAAGAAACATTTCTTATTCTTATCAATGTTGAAAACAGTTGTGCTGCCCAATATTGTTTTGTGGAAACCGTGATGCATTTTATTTTTCAGGATTCACAGATAAAAAGAACATTCAAAAGAACAGCATTTTCAAATCGACTATACGGTAAACCATAGACACTCTTTACTGTCACTTTTTAATGCATCCTTGCTGAATAAAATACATTTATTTTTGTGTACTGTAGATTTGTGTGAGTTTTGGCACTAATGTTGGTGTGTGGAGGAGCTTCATGCAGGGATGATGTGTTCAGATGCTGTCTAGTTAGGCAGCTCACTAGGGTTTGGAACGGAGCTGCTGTACTGTCGTTCCTTCAGTGCCACCCAGACATCCAGACAGAGAGGCTGATATGAAAGGACAAGAAACACGGTTCCTGTTCGCAGGTATGAGACGAGAACTCACATCTTGGCACAGTGTATGTGGAGTGATGGCGTCTCTGCAGTGTGTTGTGGCGGATTCGAGGTTGAGTTTGGCACAATTAGTGGCCATTCATGCTGACACAGAGACAGAAGCTGCTTCACAACTACACAAACTAATGACACCACTGAGCAACCAACCACGTCACTGACAGAGAGCAGATATTCAACTGCTTTTAGCTTGTTATGTTCACCTGAAGATCTTGATTCTTAACAATATCAGTATCTTCTCCTGTAATTGATACAGGATGACATAGAAAGACTTGAGAACACTAAACTGTGAATGAATCGCAGCAGCTCTGGCAGTTTTGTGCGTGGTATTTCAGCACAAAAATCATGCATTTTATTCACTAACCATCTGAAATCTCGTTTAATGGCGCTAGCAGGCTAATACTCTGAAACAGTGCTGTGCCATTAGCATTAATAAAGTCACTGGCATTTTTTTCAACACAACAAGTCTCATTTATTTTAGGCTCATTACAGATCGTGCCTTATTCACAGAACTCAGCACTGTTTGCCTACTGCAATTAATGGTGTGCTATTACTGTCAGGCGATAAACAGAATTTTATGTAAAATAGCTGTTTGTATACAGCAGTAATTTACCAAATGTCACGTCATGTGCGTGAGATGAAGTCTAGAGCACATTCAACATTTCACTGAGGCCATCAGGTCTGAATGATGCTCTGGGCTCAGTAAAGTACGGCAGATTGTGGTAAACCGTGTTCGCATTTGTGCTCTTAACTGATTAGCGATATTCCTTCGTTACATCAGGTGGCAGAATAATGCAGAATGCAGTTTATCTGAGCTCTAGGCGGTCACGTGGGGTCTGTTTTGATTTCATTTTCTTGCCTGTTTCAGTTTCTCGTTTCTCCATGTAGTTAATAGGTTCTCACACCTGTTTTGATGTACCTTGATTACACTCCTCTGTCTGTTTAAGCCCTCAGTTTCCTGTGTTAGTCCAGTATATTTTATGTGCTTCTGTCTCCTAATACAGGGAGTACTGGGCTTTATCACAAAAACAAACAACAAAACAACATGTAACATAAGCAGGGTCAGAAATTAACTTTTCCATTAAGGGGCATTTGATTTTCTGAGGCATTTGGCATTTTCAAATGTTATAGTTGCCTTATTAAATATATATATTTTTTGCCAAATATTATGTCAAATTTAATCAACCACTATACTATATTGTAACGAGGGAGGCGTTGTGACGGAGTAGGACGCACATGCAAGGCTTTATTATTAAGAGCATGGTCAGAACAGGCAGGGTCCAGTAACAGCAAACCGTTATATCCAAGACAGAGGCAAAAGAGTAATCCAGATAACAGGCAACGGTCAGAGCAGGCAACAACAATCAGAATCAAGGAAACAATCCAGAGTCACAAACAAGCAACGGCAAAAAATAAGAAGTCGGAAAAAAAAAAAAAAAAAAAAAAACAACACGCGGGGAAACTAGGAAAACATTCAAATCACCAGCGATGTGTGTGTGTGGGGTGTGTGTGTGGTGTGTGTGTGCCAGTCTTATAGTGTGAGACTGATGAGGTGATGAGATACAGCTGATTGCAACTCGTGATGAGTCCGGGCAAAGGATTATGGGAAAAGTAGTCTGGGGTAGAGTGGCAAGAGTCAGGGGTGGAGTGCCCTCTAGTGGAGCTCATAGGCACTCCAGCTAGAGATCGGCTTTAGAATCAGAATCAGAATGAGCTTTATGAGCTTTATTGCCAGGTATGTTTACACATACGAGGAATTTGTTTTCGTGACAGAAGCTTCCACAGTGTAACAGAATAACAGTGACAGAACAAAAAAACACAGATAATAAAAAATAAAAATAAATAAAACAAGTAAAATAAGGAATAAAAAAAATACAAATCGACAATTGTATGTACAGATATATTATGTGCAAATTTGAGGTGTAGACAAAGTGTGTGTGTTTAAGTGTATGAGGGAATAAATAGTGTGTGTTCCACAGTTATTGTCAAGTGTTCAAGAGATGGATGGCCTGAGGGAAGAAACTGTCCCTGTGTCTGGTCGTTCTGGTGCTCAGTGCTCCGTAGCGTCGACCAGATGGCAACAGTTCAAAGAGGGAGTGTGCTGGATGTGAGGGGTCCAGAGTGATTCTGCCAGCCCTTTTGCTCACTCTGGATAAGTTCAGTTCTTGGAGAGAAGGGAGGGTTGTATCAATGATTTGCTCAGCAGTCCGGACTACGCTCTGTATTCTTCTGAGGTCAGATTTGGTAGCTGCGCTTAACCAGACAGTTATCGAAGTGCAGAGGACAGATTTAATGTTTGCGGAGTAGAACTGTTTCAGCAGCTCCTGTTGCAGGTTGAATTTCCTCAGTTGGCGAAGGAAGTACAACATCTGCTGGGCTTTTTTGACAATGGACTCAATGTGTTTGTCCCACTTCAGGTCCTGAGAGATGCCCAGGAATCTGAATGACTATACTGCAGCCAAAGTGTTGTTCATGATGGTGAGTGGGGGGAGTGCAAGGGGGTTTCTCCTGAAGTCCACAATCATCTCCACAGTTTTGAACGTGTTGAGCTCCAGGTTGTTGAGACTGCACCAGACAGCAAGCTCTTTAACCTCCTGAATGTAAGCAGACTCGTCACCGTCCTGTATGAGGCCGATGAGTGTGGTGTCGTCTGCAAACTTCAGGAGCTTGACAGAGGGGTCTTTAGATGTGCAGTCGTTGGTGTACAGGGAGAAGAGCAGTGGAGAGAGAACACAACCCTGAGGAGCTCCAGTGCTGATCGTAAGGGTGCTGGATGAGTATTTTCCCAGCCTCACTAGCTGCTACCTGTCTGTCAGGAAGCTGCTGATCCACTGACAGACAGAGGTGGGCACGGAGAGCTGAGTTAGTTTGGGCAGAGGAGGTTTGGGATGATGGTGTTAAAAGCAGAGCTGAAGTCCACAAACAAGATCCTCACATAAATCCCTGGTCTGTATAGATGTTGCAGAACATAATGCAGTCCCATGTTTACTGCATCGTCCACAGACCTGTTTGCTCTGTAGGCAAACTGAAGAGGATCCAGCAAGGGTCCAGTGATGTCCTTCAGGTGGGCCAGCACCAGTCTTTCAAAAGACTTCATGACCACAGACGTTAGAGCCACAGGTCTGTAGTCATTAAGTCATGTAATTTTGGATTTCTTTGGATGGGGATGATGGTAGAGCATTTGAAGCATGAGGGGACTTCGCTCAGCTGTAGTGATCTGTTGAAGATCTGTGTGACGATGGGGGCCAGCTGGTCAGCACAGGAATTCAGACAGACTGGTGTAACACAATCCGGGCCTGGTGCTTTTTTCCTTTTCTGCTTCCGGAAGACCTGGCGCACCTCTTCTTCGCTGATCTGAATTGCAGGTGTGGGGGAGAGGGGGGTTGCTGGAGGTGTGAATGGTTGTGTGGAGAGGTGTTCAGGGCGGGTGTGGGGTGTCTTTTCAAACCTGCAGTAGAACTCGTTCAGATCGTCTGCCAGCTGTTGATTCACAGTGCAGTGCTGGGGGATGGTGACTTGTAATTAGTGATTTCTTTTAGACATTTCCACACTGATGCAGAGTCACTGGAAGAGAATTTAATCCTTATTTTTCAGAATAATTCCTCTTTGCCACTTGATCTCCTTTGCCAGTGTGTGTATTAGCTGTTATCAAACATGTCCCCCTTTGTAAGCATACTTCTTTGGCAGACGGCGCTGTCATGAGTTTTGCAGTGAAAAAGTGGTTTGTTATGTTGTAGGTTAAATTGAGGCCTGGTTGGAATGCACATATCTTCACAGAAACTAATATATGAAGTTATGAGTCTCTGTGAGCTCGTCCAGTTCGGTGGCAGCAGCTTCAAAAACACTCCAATCAGTGAGGTCAAAACAAGCTTTTAAATCCTGCGCTGCTTCATTAGTCCATCTTTTTACAGTCCTTAATACAGTTTAGCTGATTTCAGTTTCTGCCTGTAGGTCGGTATAAAATGAACCAAAACATTGATCAGAGAGCCCCAAAGCTGCCCGAGGGATGGAGCGATATGCATCCTTTATTATGGTGTAACAGTGATCCAATATATTAATGTCTCTGGTGGGACATGTAACATGCTATCTGTATTTTGGCAGTTCACGGGAAAGATTTGCTTTATTAAAGTCCACGAGAATGATTAAAACAGAGTCCAGGTGTTGTTGTTCTGT